>JARLTB010000326.1:135000-140000 GCA_030141615.1 Unio pictorum | reverse complement strand
TATCTTACTCATTTCAATGTAATTTCCCATCATATTACCACACAATCGGTTGTAAGTTCCTTCCATAAATCCACAATATATGGACAGTATTCCAAATTTCAACAACAAACGATTCGTTGCTGTAATTTATAAACTTCTTGATACGATCAAATTCGTTTCCCTTTTAATACGGCCCTGGCACATTGTGTTTTGGATAATTTTAGAGGTTTCTTCATGAGCATTATATTTTAACAGTGGCATATTTTATATCTGATTATAATGTGTCATCTATATTTAGTTTGAGCGGTTATATGTGTTCGTTGTGTCCAATTTTGCACATCTCCGGCTTGTAAGCTGAAGCTATTCACTCCACCGAAGGCCATATCGCTGAGCTATGTATTCTCGTGTATGCATCATTCTTAGGATTCATTATCATAAGTTGTATTATCCTTAGATGTACTTAAGATGCTGTATTTTATTTATCAACTGTTTGGTCTTTTTCTGCTTCCCGTAGCACGATTTTGTTATGTAATGTTTGGATTCATTGTGTGTGTGTGTGTGTGTGTGTGTGTGTGTGTGTGTGTGTGTTCCGATTGGCCAATCAGAACTGATCAATGGGTGCCAACACTTTCCTCTGTTTTAATCCTTTCAAACATTTATCTATGAGATCGATCGTATTGTATATTAAAAAACGTTTTCTGCATAAAGCTCATGTCAATAGAATAGTTCACAAAGTGACGTCAAGGTCAATCTTCTTGTCCAAAACGTGTAAACGTGGGAAATGCTGCTAGAACAGGTGATTAATTTTCCTGACTCAGTATCATTTTTCAATGTCATTCACTCATCCCTTTTTAAATTCATGTAATCCTTCTCATCCATATTTCAATCTAACACATCTTTAAAATAAAACATCTGACACGACTAATCAGAAAACCCTATCGCTGTCATTTTGCACGTATAGCAAGGAAAAAGAGCAAGTTATTTATGATTGCTACGTGTTCAAACAATAGAATGAAGACAGGGATATTATAGTGTTCTAATTATAAAGAGGGAAACATCACTGTTTGATATTGAACATAATGATGAGACATTAATTTCGAAACGTTCACTGTCACATACTGATGAATCTGCCGATCATATCACAATTAAACTCTTAATGGATACAAGAGCTTCTCAGAGTTGTTTTCTATCAGGTGATTTGTCCTCTGAGAATTCTTATATTAAGTGTTCGTATCAGCTATTAGACTAGAGACATTGTTCATATTCCTTTCAATTTTTCATCCACCTTAATCTGAGGAGCCATTACGGTCGGAGTAGTGTTCTCTTTACCAATATATGTAAACATCTGTTCCTAGACAAAGGCCTAGCTGTAGACACGATTGTTCCTGAGATTTTCTCCGAGATATAGCAATACAAGCTCTAGAGAATTACGTTCATGAGAACATTGTTCATTTAGTTTATGCTTGAATTGGTAATGATGTCTAGTTTGCTCCTAGTACGGACTATTTTATGGGTAAAAAACACGTGTTGCAATTCTAATCAAGATGATAAAAAAGAATCTTTCTGAGATCTCAAGATTGTTTCAGAGCGCTAGTACTGCAGAATAATAGTAGACTGTGTCGCTCTTTATCTAAGACCATGTCAGGCAACCAATACGTGTTGACTATTTTGTGTGCATCTCCAAGACTTCCTGATTCAATTCCACTCAGAATTCTTAAAACTAAAACCATTGAAAAGCAGTTGATAAAGATGCTGCTCATTTAGGCTTTCCCATATTGAAACCTATTTTAATACAGCATTGAATACGTTAGCCATTTTGTTTTCAGATCCGTTTCTCATGCATCGACGCCCGTGGCCACATACTAGTAACAATTTAGTAGGTGATGTTAAATTAAGGTCACCGATGGGCTGAATATCAAGTACCGGAATTCAGCTGCAATCGTATCTTTTCAGGAAGAATACATGAGTTAATTGGCCTCAACATCGCAATTCATACTAAAGCAGTTTTTGTTACATCGCTGTTACATCAACAGTTACGTCCGCATGTAACCAAGACGTTACGTGGCCGAAGATTGATTATGCTACCGACAATGTAATTTGCTTAAGAAAATGAGATAATTGCATAACGAAATACTGGTTATTGTGTGCAAGTTAGCATTACCTCAAGGGTAGTTTAATTAGTTTTGTTGTTCTTGTTGTTGTTCTTATTGTAGGGTTTAACGCCATTTTTCAGTACACGATAAGCTATTCATGGTGGCCAGTATTATTGGTGGAGGAAGAACCCGGGAAAACCCCCGAAAAGAACCAACGACCCAGAAGAAGCTACTGGCAAATTTTCTCACATAACTACATTTGCCGAATCTTAAACTCGAACCCACGCAGCCAGAGGTGAGATGGCAGTGATCCGTAACCGAGAGCGCTTAGACCACTGGGCCACTCGGGGCCCCCTATCGATCTCTAAAGTTTAACTAATCACTCACAAACTAAAGAAAGTTCGAAGAAGTTTATTTTAACTTTGTAAGAGATTTAGTAAACGTTACACATCGATAAATACACAGCTATTGTCATTTAATCTTTATAATTCCTATGTTTCCATTCTTATTATATCAATAATGCATTTGTAAATAAGGTCTTTGCTACCATATTTGACTTTTCCTGGAGAGTATTTTACTGATGTCACTGGAAACCTGACTTTGCCAGTTGCTCGCGTCCTTTCTTCTTTAAGCTACTCATAAACTATTTTAACTGTTTCATGAGCTGGAGTACTGTACTTAATGCCACATTCATCATTTTCAAATTGTGGGGACATTTGGGTCAGTCGAAGGGCAACAGTATCAAAGTTTTTAAGATAATCGCTTTTTTCATCAGTATTATACCTAATTATAACACTGGATTAGTATTTGTGAATTCTTTGCCTTTAACAATATCAATCTCTCTCCCAGTGTCCTTCAAATATATTATTCTAGCGGCGGGTTTCTTTACCAACGAATATTTGCGATATTCTATGGCGTGATCTGGCATTGTTGTGACCCTAGAATATAACAATTGTGTTTGGCATCACCTTACTACTTTCTTAAATAGCCACTTCGCTCATCTGCTACGAACGTCCATAAATTGAAATGTACCATGCTCTAGAGTAATCGAAAAATATTCGTAGCGATACAGTTCTTACAGTTTGCATTCACATTTGAAATACACAAAACGAGAACATTCCTATAAGTTAAGTATAATTTGTATATTTATTGTTGGGTTTGAATGTGTAATTTGGAAATATTTAAGAAATTGTATATTTGAACATTTTAAGTTTTTCTAAATTTTACAAACAATTTATTTCTTGATAAGATTTTTGGCAGCTAAAATAGTAACGTTATTTTTTTCTTCATTGAAATGAATGACTACACGTCCGAATAAAACATAACAAACGAGCCAGATGTATGTATTATTATATACATTTTCCAATGGTGTAGAATCGCATTAGTAGAGATGACATAATACAATTGTCATACCACAGATGTATGCACTGTTAGAAGTTCAAGATATATCCATCAAAGATATTTCATACGCATAATCTGATCTTCAATTTCTTCTCTCATAAACTCCCAGACACACACCAACATACAAAAGGCAAAAGCAATGTACCATAGCAAAAGCCAGTGCCCCATTTTATTTCAGTTTATTGGCCTGTTTTGGTGGCTTTAGTAAAGATAGCTTTTAAATGCTTTTCAGATCATTTTTTAATCTTGGTTGGTACCTATCAAAACAAAACATAGCTTCAGAATGTACCGATATGTACATAATTTACACAAATATTACATAACGGTAAATATATAATTATACTTCGTTCATAATAATTAGAAATATTCGGAAGAAAATGTATAAATGTTTACCTTTGGACAAGCATTCAAACGTAAGCAAAATAGAAAATAGGCTGATATAAACAAAGCAACAGAATGTAATGATTTGACACAGGATAATTTTGTTTGTCTTCCATTTTATGTTTCATGGAAATAATAATTGCAAATTGTTTCATAGAGTTCACTACGTAAATCCTACAATATAGAGAACCTCCATCGTTTTTAGCCTTTAACTAGTTATAACAATTAGACAGGTGTATTTAATTGGCATTATCTCCATTACACGTAATTACATGGATTCTATATTTTCCGAGGTGCGTTATGGTGCCGATGCAGTTACTATTAGTGGAACAATGTGGTTCAAAAGAAAAACAATGAAATTCTCATAATCAAGCAATAAATCTCTAATAAAAACAATTTGAAGATTTCCAAAGAAGTTGCACCTAGCATACGCCTCGTCCCGATTGAAGATATACAGATATTCATAGGTGAATAAGGAACATATACTAATTACTTCTTTTTCGGATCTTAAGATACCACTGCATCACAACAATGCTGGTGAAGAATTAGGTTTTGGAATTTTGAATTACCCTGCAGAGAATTAGCATAGGAAAGTAGTTACACAGTGCAAAACTCTGAGATTAAATAGATATTTGTATGATTTATAGATTCCAATTGTGATCTTTGATTTCATCATACGTAGACGTGAGTGTATTTGTTTTATTAAAGATTCATGCCGTGATTTTGTGAAATAAAAACCTAAAGGCTTTGTCCAAGCATATATCAATACCTTATGCTATGTTTCGAGTGGTAATTGGACCAAGAACGCTGCAAGAATAACACTGTTTAAACGACAGATTCTGGAGATCAAATATTTAATTTGGCCCAAAGATTTATATTAGGCATGTGTCTATAAAGACCTTCAATCATTCGCTGCTTGGAACCTGAAACAAATGTTTGCAAGAAAAAACTTTGTCTTTTACAAACATTTGCATATTAACCCATGTCTTTAGTTGTCTCTGAGGAAGAGTAGAACTGAACATAATTTGACATAATATTCCTGTATCTCTCTCTCTCTCTGTCTTATCCATATTAGATATAGTAAACAATTACAACCATTCTACCTCTTTCAATATCTTTACATCTAGTGTTTGTTTGTATTTACTA
>JARLTB010000326.1:0-130000 GCA_030141615.1 Unio pictorum | reverse complement strand
TCAATTTGCACTTTATTCTAACGGTGGCCATAGGATCCACGCATATCCTGTCTTGAATCGGCAGTTGACGTTTGCGATATTTGCTAGAGTGTGAAATGATGATAATGCCTTACCTGACATTGTAGACACAGCTAACGCCATTTTGCAAAGTCATGCTGATGACATGGTTTGGACAAAGATTGAGTATGGAGATACAATCGGTTCGAACACATTTATTACATGCATGTATGTATGTATGTATGTATGTATGTATGTATGTATGTATGTATGTATGTATGTATGTATGTATGTATGCATGTATGTTGTGTATGTATGTATGTATGTATGTATGTATGTATGTATGTATGTATGTATGTATGTATGTATGTATGTATGTATGTATGTATGTATGTATGTATGTGTATTCCTACAGTCAGTATAGTAGTGATAGATCTAGGAAAACATTCCCCTAACAAGAAAATATAAGTATTCGAAATAGTTATGACAATAAAGATGAAATCAGAAATGCAAAGGCGAGATCTAGATACATTGTCTGAATGTGATTGATGAAACATTTTCTACACTGATTTTGCGATCATGAACTAAGACATCATGAATATATAATTAATCCTGTAAAGAATAGTTCACATTTAATATAACAAACCGTTTAACTGCTGCCTAAAACGTTGGGATTACGTATATTACATGAACTGAATCTATCCAACTTTGAGGGAATTCAATACAGCTTTGAGTATTGAAAATGACGTTATTGATCATTTATTAAGAGAATAACAGTAGGTAAAAACATTGACATCCTTAAATTAATGTTACCAAGGTTGGCTCTACGACAGAGATACGCGTTACGTATGTATCTATTATTTATCTTTTAATTCGTATACCGAGTTTTGAGGTTTTCTATAATTTGAAGAAAACGAGTGCCATGTGGACTATAAATGAAAAGAATTAAAATAATGATTATGGAGCAAGAGAATAATTACTGAGCTAAATGTTATGCCGAATGCAATTTGTGGTATAAGCGTGTAAGTTGTGTCCTTTTTGGATGTTCATACTAAACTAAATCATTCTCAAACATAATATGATAATTTTCCATCCGAATTCAGCCACTAACACTCTAACTAATCTTGTATTATGTTGTTTTAAAATTCTATGAGAACATGGCTGAATATTATTTTCACTCATGATGCCCGGCATCTCTCGCGTTGCCTGGTGGTTTAAATAGATCTCACTTTTAACAGTATATATCTGACATATGAGATCATGAAGACAAATAAATCAAACTTTCGTATTATATTGAGCCAACAAACTGATTGCATGTATAAAATTATCGTCCTCATTGCTGTAGCTAAGAACTAAATCTACGGGTACATACAGTTCAGAAGGTTTTTCTTATTAGGTTTCCTAGACCCTTTTACTTAAGATCCTTGCGCCCAGAATTCAGGACGTTGCAAACGTTAGACATTTTGTTTCAACTTCAACTGCTACAGCCGTGGTTACTGTTCCATACATATCTGATCTTTCGTACTCTTTCAAGAGATTCTAAATCTTTGTCTAGACTTTCTGAAAGTTTTAGTAAACGTTTTTTACTGGCAGCGCTGCTGTATCTTTCTGTTTCGTATGTTTTGTGTCAATATGCACACTAGTTTTATAAGATAACTCATTAGGCAGGCAAGCGGGCATGAAGCCAGGCAGGTGTGTGTGTGTGTGTGTGTGTGTGTGTGTGTGTGTGTGTTTTTGTGTTTGTGTGTGTGTGTGCTACATCCCTTTTGAGTTCAATGCATGAATTTATACGTTCTTACCTTTAGATATATAATCAGATATAAGTTTCCCTCGCGAAAGAGGCTGTCCAGTTTTAGGTTTCTCTTTGTAATTAGATGAATTGGCTTCATTGCCGACTATACCTTCCGTAGCTTGCGTCAGCTTATTATCTTGCAAATAAACTGCTTTCGTTATATGTCGGTCCGTCCTTGGTGGCCGTCTGGACTCGGATGTTAACTCTGATTGATGTTGCTCTCCGCGCCTAAGTCTTACTTCAAATTCGTCCAGGTGTGATAAATGTTCCTCAGCTACTCGAAATCTATTTTCGAAAACTTTCAGTCTTCTTTGTAAAATATTAACTTGCATAAGACGAGCTTCCTCTGATTTTTGTAGCTTTTTCTCTAGCATGTTAATGCGGTAAGAATGTTTCTGTGTTAATTCCTCCGTAGCTAACAGCTTTTCTTGAAGAAGCTTTATGAGCATGGAGTCTTTATCATATGCCCTTAATTTTTCTTCCAGCATTCCGATGCGTTTTATCGATTCGTCCAATGTACTAGCCATCGAAACTAGGTAAGAAAGTGTCACACCATTATTTTCCTGTTTTGTCTCACCATAATTTACAAGATTCGTATATTGGTTTGGTTCTGACGAGTCTAAGCCGTTGCTGTTTACTCCGTCTTGTAAACTGATGTACTTTTGTTGACCATTCGCAAAGCAGTAAATAATGTATAAGAGTATAAATTGGACACAATACATTTTGAATAAAAATGCCAATTGACAGTAGACCAAAGTTTATATATATATATATATATATATATATAGAATTTCTTATCAGTATTGACCTAGGTATAGACAATTAATATGACGATGATGATGCCGTATCTGCTTTCGTTAATGACTATAGAACGTGTCGAATCTAGAATACACAGGTAAGTGAAGTTTCGAGATTATATTGATAGTACAAAGAGTTACATCCAATAATGAATTAAATAATACCTCCAATCAAACAAATGTATCTCTCACCCGTAATTAATTCATTTATATTATAACGTTGCCTACCAAACATTTAAGAAATATTAAAATATATGGATTAATATAGTTATATTTTAAAAGAGAAAAAATTTGCTAAGTATTTAATAGATGGATAACATGTATATTGCATATCACATACTGGAATCTCTAATTAAAATTGCAGATCAGATTGTTCGTTCTTTTATTTTTTGAAGAATCGTGATACATGTATTACCCGATATTCAAAATAAACAAATATTTACGCTAATTGATATAATAAAATCAAGAGAATGTATCAATTCATTAAACGCAATTACAATACAAGTCAAAGAAGATCTTCTGTTTGTAGGTATGTTCAGGATAATTAAATTGCAAAGAAAACTTCAGAATTATATAGGATATTAATTGCTGTAAAACAAAGTGTACGACATTTATAAAGAAATCTGAAGTATGCAAGTGATTGTGAATAAAAATAATTTAAATTATGTTATCAATTTCAATAGATATAGCCGCAAAATGAACAGGTTATCATCATGGTATGAACGTATTATATTGTTAAATGTGCTGTGTTGTAACGCATGTAGAAGAGGAGTACAAGTTATTGTCAAAAAGAAAGTCAACGAAAACACGGGGTTTTGATTTACTAACGTTTTTGGTGAGATTGTAAAATTAAATATGCATGCGCTCTGCGTCCTCTTTACGACATTGATAGAGTCGAATGGAAGACAGAGAGTGAAAAGACTTAATTTCCTGTCATAAATTCATATAAAGCTGGGACCCTTTTGCCTTTTGTATTTCTTAAATGTATCTGATCTGCAGCAACCGAATTAAATTATTTGGTTGTCACTGAAACCTGGTCTAGACACCTCAGTTGCGGCTCCAGTTATGAAAATATATGACTTAAAATGGTTAGAGTTAAAGCCACAAAATCATAGCGCTCTTCTGAGTAATGTACTAAATTCTACTCTAGAAACTGGTTGCCCATTTCGGTTAATGGAACACGGTCCTTGAGTGTTACCCCTGAGTGTTACGTTTGTAAATGAGCTATAGGCTTTGTAGCAATAATTTGTTGGCCATCATCATGTAAAATATATGGTTGTCCCAAGCAGTGTTTGAAGTGTCAAAAGGTGATTGTAAGACGCTTGTGGGAAATAGTGATCGTGTTTTCCACAATGAAACCATGGATGCTGCTGGTGTGGCGTCTCTTGCTACCAAGGGTACATGTTGAAAGCCAGTTGTGGACTATTTTCCATGGGCGTCTTCAGCATAGCAATCAGCTGATCAAATTTAATATTTATATCTTGTGTCACCTTTGTTGTGAGCCAGTCGGAGACCACTTCGGTTATAGCATTATGAAGATGGGGCTCCATCCATGCCTTTCACTGGATGTTCCAGGTCGAGGGTTGACGGCAATTGATGTTGACAATGGTGAATCCTTTCTGTGCCTCTTCTCTTCCTCTTGGACTTTAGACCATGATGGTATGGCTCTCTTCATTGTTATTACTTGCTTTCTTCGTAGGGGGCATTTAGTATTTTTCCATAGAACCTTAAATAGTGAAGTAAACAACGTCGAAATACTCGACTGGATATTGTTGTAAATCAATATATCATATTCAAATTTTCCATCGCCGAGATACTGATAACTGGGATTAATTGAATCTGAATCGATTTTGTATACTTTATACATATAAACGTATAATCCAGACAATTATAACGGTGTTCATCATATTAAAAATGCTTCAATTCCTTTTATCTAAATTGTAACTAAATGTTTGATAAGAAGAATAGAAGTACACTGATACCATTACAATTCTAAGAGGACAGTTTTTGAAATGTAAACTCCATTATAAAGGTTATATTTGATTCGAAATGGCAGTTTCATTTAGAAGATTTCACTTGATTGATTAGCATAAATATTTTGAAAGAGTCGATCACTGTGATCGCTTAGAGTAGTAAACACCCTCTAGTCTCAATTGTTTCACAGTAGAATGATTTAAATCATTTTTAACCAATACTATGCAGTCAGAGGATGCCCTGGACAGTTGGTATTTAGTGCAAACATTCAACGCGAACTTCAACAAAGATCAGTACTCTCTCTCTCTCTCTCTCTCTCTCTCTCTCTCTCTCTCTCTCTCTCTCTCTCTCTCTGATCTGAGACACTCTTGCAGCAAAATAAATTTTAATTTCACCAGTAAATTATTTTATTTATAATTTGATGTCAACTATCAAATATGTGCCATACTCTACGAGATAGCTCCATCCAATTCTATTTCTGAAGAGAATATACTATTTTGTTCAATATCGTGAGGGCGATAAACTCAGACACTATACAAACTAGATGTCTGCCTAAGATAACAGAAGGTAATAACGCAATTTATTCGAAAAGTGATAATAGCAATAGATGTTTTACACAAGCTTTAAACAAATAATGTTGATGCTAGTGTTAACATTTAGACAGTCAAATTAAGAGATCTGATTTATAGACTAAAATCATGCCATGTTTTTTGGACAACAGTGTCTTCTTGAGCAAAACGCAATGGTCCTACTGATTGTATTAGTTATATATAGAAACGAATATTAATCAGACAAATAGGTTGCCTTTTAATCCAGTCATTAAGAAAATTCCAAACCAAAGTACTTAAGACAGTGGTAAAACAAGCAAACATGATACAAAACATCTTACACATTATTCCAATAGTGTATGTCGTGTTGTATGTTTATCGTTTTGTGTCATCCAATTCAGTTAAATACATATATATGGTTTTCCCGGGTTCTTCCTCCAACATTAATACTGGCCGCCATGTATTGCCAATCGTGTGCTAAAAAATGGCGTTAAACACTGCAACAACTACATACATACATACATACATACATACATACATACATACATACATACATACATACATACATACATACATACATACATACATACATACATACAAACATACATTTAATAAATGTGCTAGACCCTATTCGATCTCCATATTTAATCTTTGTCCAAATCAAATCATCAGCACGGCGCTACCTGTGCCTACACTGTCAGGTAAGGCATTATCATCATTTCACACTAAAGCAAAGATCGAAAACGTCACCTGTCCATTCAAGACAAGATACACGTGGATCCTATGGCCACCGAGGAAAGAAAATGTAAATTGCAGAAATATGCCCCAGTTACGGGTTATCGATACATTCCTGTCGATTTGTCAGAAACTCAATCTTCGTTAAAAAGACTGTACAAAATATTAATGAGTGCCGCAAATGGACCCTTTCTCCATTATGACTCTGGGTAGAGCAAATTCCAATTCTAGTCACTGTAGCTATAACTTATGTTAGTGTCGATGTAATTAATAACAGATCAATATGTATCGTCTAACATAGAACGCAAACACACGTATAGTAAAACCATTTGTATCTTTCAACGTCAGCTTAGTTTATTGCAATAATGATGTCGCCTGTCTAAGATTCATACGTTAGCGACTGCATTAAAAAAATCGCAAAGAATGTTTTTATAAATGCTTTAAAGGCATACAACCTAAGTAAAAACGAATAAAATTATTTTGTTCTTTTTTCAGTTCATTATTACTTATTTAGTTGAAAAATTACGATTCAGGCTGTTACTGAGGCCGAAATCAGGCTAGTATCGGTAATTTTGTGATAAAATACGCGATTTTTAATTATTGTCTGCAGACGCCTATATTCATGTAACCTCTGTGTTGACCTCTCCCGAAGATTAAGAATTTTAGCCATGCGCAAACACGTGTTTACAAAAATAATGGCGTGTCCGCAACTAGAGCGAAAGCAACACTTAGATTCTGAAAGGAGTAGGGAAAAAAAGCTGTTTGGGCAAATTATGGCAGCACACGCATATGTATTGGTGACCAGCATGAACGATGGAATAAAAAGAAGTCCACTTTGAGCCTGGAAAATAATCCAGAGGTCGCCAAATTCTTGCTGGATACTGGTGAGTCTCAATTTTGCAATGTACAGTCAAGTTTTTATACCGCTGTTTTATTTCTGTATTGTTAACTCTTTATCAAAACTCTTAAAATAACATATTTTATATAAACTGGCATTATTCCATTTAGCTTGAAATAAAGTGCCACAGCCCTGCAACAATATCGCTGAAATCCGCATGTACATAACATACAGTAGCTTTTTTTGAGGCTACCAAAGGGGGTATTAATGATCATCTTTTTTTTCGCACGCAACCATAAGACTATTTAGAGGCAAACAGTCACTACTGTTTTTTTTAAATACAAATTATTTATAATGTAAATAGTGATGGCTGTAAATAAAATTAATGCAATACAGTTAAGTATATTTTATGCATGACCAAATTAAATAGCACACTATGTGTGCATAAACGCCCGTGGGGATGTGGCATCATTCCTTACCCCACGGGAAAAATTAAATAACTTTCTTTTGAAAGATAAAACAGTGAAAACAGTGTTTACCCAAATGCATATGCTTGTGTATGGGGGTGGGAGGTCTGCTGATTATGTATGTACACATATACCTCGATAGTAATTTGTCTAATATGTAACCTGCTTTACTGGGTTCAGTTGGTGTTTGAGTTTTAGTGGACAATCGACAAACTTTTTAAAGTTACACAACTTATTTTTTTGATGCAGCCAGACATTCAACATTGGTGGACTATCTGTTATATTAAATACATAATATTATTAATCCTTGGTCTTTTCTGTGTGGATTAAATATAGGCTGTTCTACAGAATGGGGAGGGCAATTGCATGTACGCAGATGGGGTGTGTGTAAAAAAATAAAGTATGCATGTGTACAGGGAGTGAGGGGTCAAGCTTTACCCGATTTTTGTGCACATGCCCATTGTTGGAATCAGATTTTGTTTCTGGAATTTTTACTTTTTTGCTTGCAGTCTAATTCATATCGGTCTGAGCTATACACAGACAGATAAACATTTGCAGAAGTAGGATAAATTGGAGATTGAAAGTAAAAAGTGGCCAGGAGGAAAATGATGGGTCAGAAGAAGAAAAAACTCCAAATTTTACCCTTATGCAGATGCCGAATGATGTTTCTAGCACACCTAGGCATATATCTAAGCAAAAAATTCTTGGAAGCAGATGTATTCAATGTATTCAAAATTAGCCCACAAATGCATTCCCTACCCCCATTTCAGGTGACAAGGAAAAAAATTTGTAGGGGTGAAATGAGTTGATTATTCTCTGCCTGTATAATGCTACTGTATATTGGCATTTTCATCAAAACAGATTAATTGGGATTTATAATTTTGAAATAGTTCTTTGCATCTGAATCAAATTATTTATTTAGTTATTTTACTTTGTTTCAGAAGTACAGCAGAACTGGAGAATTTCCAGAAGTTTGATTTTATTGTATGCCTCCAAAGAACATACATATAAGCCATCAGCTTTCAGAGCTAGGAATCTGTTGGCAACTCTTGATCATAACAATCATATTGACAGAGATGTGATTGTAAACACAGATGCAAAAATAAGGTAATAAACTTTATTCTTGTTTGTTAACATAATAATTAATTTTCGTTAAAATATTGATGCTTTACCTGAAAGTTGATAAACCATCTGTTTGTGGTACAATTTAATCTTTTACAGAAGAAATTTTTTAAAATAAATTTTATAAACCAATTTTGGTTAGAATTAGTCAAATGTAATTAGAAAATTCTGTAAATAATCTAAACATTTTTATGATATATGGGTTAGATACAAGTTTGCTATATTTACATTTTCATCTGTAGCAAAATGATTTGTTACATGTAATTGTATGCAGTTTTTATTTGGACTTTTGAGAATTAAAAAAATATAAAATGACATTGTCAGTGAAATGTTTGCATTTTCTTGTCAGATACCAAAGGTCATTCAACAAGAAAGTGAAAGATGGTCTGCAAACCCAAAGAAAGCTGATCAACAGTACCTGTATATTCCGGAAAAAATTATAAAAATATTGAAAATGAGGTTAGATGATAGAGTTGGAATGAACCAGCCAGTTGTTTTGGTCATAAATGATCATAGGTGAATATCTGATGTACTTGCTCCAATACCACCACCACCTACAGAAGAGACTGTTACAAAGCAGAAATCTCATTTTAGGTTAAAATGATTTAGGCCTTTTAGTCAGATAACACCTATTGATATCAAATTGTTATGGAGAGACTATTCTAGTGATTGTATGATAACAAATGATCCCTACCATGGACCCATATAGACTTTGACTGTCTTTCTTGAAGTGTCTACTTATGAGCCAAAGTCCAGCATCTGTTTGATTTCCAAGATTCAGTTTATCTTCAGACCACTGTTGATTATGTTCTTAAAGTTTTTAAAAAAAACATGCATTTGAACCACAAGATGTAGGACCTTTTCAAACTTTTCATACCCATTGCATTTATACTTGTCTTATATGTATGTTTAGACTGAGGTAAATGCAGTGTATTTTGGCCATATGATGTATTAAAAAAAAGAACAGCAGAAACTATTCATTGTAATTCATTTAATATTATAGGAGTAACAAGATTAAAATCGTGTAATTGCAAGTCGTATTATTGCATAATAAAGTACCTTTTAATAATTTTATTTTCTACATGTTTTGTGTAAAATTGCTGTCAGAAAGATTTCTAGCATACTTTGAAGAAGAAAAAATGTACATAGGAGCAAATGAATTCAATCCATGTATGTATGTATGTATGCATGCATGCATGCATGTATGTATGTATGTATGTATGTATGTATGTATGTATGTATGTATGTATGTATGTATGTATGTCTGTCTGTCTGTATGTATGTATGTATTTTCATGAAAATGAATTAAATCAGAAAACAGCATTGAGCTTAACAACATTGTTTCGAATTCTACAACATAGTATTGTCCCATATTTCATTATTAAATATTTAGGCTAAATTATCTAACACAAAATATTTAGACTTTGTTTTAATTAAATTACATATTTTCCTGAATTTATTTGCCCAATTTTTTAAGAATACAATGTAAATGAAGTGGTTTATCACAGGTGCAGCGATGTCTGCCATTACCGGTTCACATACAGTTTCAAACTAATTTTATAAAGAAAAAAATGCTGTTAACTTCTGGGATTTTTTTATAAAAAAGAAATCAATTAGAAATGATCTTTACTGATTATATTTGTTAACAACAAATTACTATTTACATACTGGTGTTGACCGTTCCAGTGGCTTAGTGGTAGGAGAATCCACCTCAGATGCAAGAGGTTGTGGAGGCCTTGATCCCTGGTAAGGTCATACCAAAGACACAAAAATGGTATTAACAGCTGCCTCATTTGGTGCTCAGCATTAAGAGGTTAGTGTATGGACTGGTCGTCCTACTGTCAGGATAATGTAACTGGGTGGGATGTCATGCTACATGACTGCGGCATGATGCCTCAGTGCTAGATATCACTATAAACTGCCACACTGCAAACATCATAGCAATATGACTGAAAAATTGTTCAAGGTATCTTAAAAATCCAAATCACACACACTGTTACAATTTTGAAATAGAATTTGGTATATTTTCATCACTGTACAGTAGGTCCAATTTCATGAACTCAGAAGTGATATATTGCTGCAAACAGGGTTAAAGGTCAGTTAGCAATTAAAACAACCCTGTGAATGTGTAAGAGTTTGTTTGTCTGCATAGGCTAATTGGTATCAACACTGCATAAATACATGATGTCTTGGATTACAACACTGCCAGAACTTAATGGATACATCAAGGAAGGTATAAAGTACAACCAGTCATTTTACGTTTAAAAAATCAAGAGGTCAAAGTCTCCTCGCCTGATAACATGACCCCTGCATTCCTGAATTTGATATGTTTATCTGAGCCAGTTTTGCGTTGTACTTAGTACATTATATATACTATTCAGTATATATATATGTGGGGGGGGGGCTTAATTTCAATATTTGTTTCTCTGCAGTAGTTTGTTTAGGTGATGTACTAAAGTTTGGCATTGAGTAAATGGTAATCAATTGTGTCAAAAGCATAGAAATCAAGCACAGCATACTAAAACATCAATGTAATTTCTATAGAACTGTCTAGTATTTTGGAATAGGATGTCTGTAATCAATCTTTTATAGTAATGGTACACCAGTTTCTCATATAAAAGTCTATGGGAGACAAAGAAAAAGGAAGAATGGAGGCAGAAGTGTGATGGACTGAATGGAATTGGACTACCAGTCCAGAGAAAGATCATACAGACGAGTGGGAACACAGGACAAGAGGAAAATCTATTACACTAAGTCAGATGACAATATAGGCCATAACTTGGTTGAGTTAAAGACGAGTGATAGGATTTTAATTTGAATTTCATTTGAGAGATGACTGTTATTTAATGAGATTAAATTGTTGTTTATTTGACTTTCACATTTTGTGTATTCATTAATTTAACTGTTGGCACCACTGACTGGGGGCTCTGAGCACTGCATCTATCACTACTTCAATTCCGCACAAAAACATGCCAAGGGGGTCTTTTGTAATAATTTAAATAATATTGTGAGCACCCCACCCAACCTAAATAACATGTAAAACCTCTATATATGCCATAATTATTCTTAGATGATATCCTTCAGTTTTTTATGCCTGACTGTACATGTACTCTTGAATTAAAGTTATACCTGTACGTGCACATTTGTACTTATATAAGTTTTGTACATTTCATAATATATAATAGTTAGTTTTACAGTGTATGCAGTTGTGTACATTCATCTGGGTATTCATATAAAGGGTATAATTATTTCTATGGTAAATGAACACATTTTAAAAAACTGAAAATTTGATGCTTTTAAATGGTGTCGAGTATATTTGATTTAGTTGTAATAAGATGGCTGATGATGCACATATGTGATATAAGCATTCAAGGTTGCTTTAGATGAACTAGTGTTTTAGTCTTAAAAACCTTAGCCATTTTGTATTACATGATATTGTAATTAATGAGCAGTGTCTGGATAGAATAGTATCCTAGTGTTTGTAGTTCTGTTGATATTTGCAAGCCATTCTGTATTCATGAAACACTGCAACAAGTTTTGCTTTCTCAACTCAATATGAATATGCGTTATTTATAATTCAACTTAATGTGTTACTGTATATGCACGATTAAAATCATGTTCACCAGTGTACTTTTGTTTTTTATATTGTTTGCATCCCAAGACAATGCTAGTCAACTTCAATTCATCCTATGTTTTTAATAAATAGTCTCCTCACAGTTGCTTTCAAAACATAGCCATACATATAATCATTCTTTAGTGGGTAGGTAACTAAAAAATGTTTAACAAAACTTGTTCATGCAAAATAAAAATTGCATACTACAAAAGAAATATTTTATACAACAGAAAATCAACATAAATTATATTATTCACACATCATATATTTGGATAGATCATCCAAGTCTTCCTTGTGTAAAGCCATGGTACTGGCCAAAATTATTTATCCATTATACCCCATACACAACAGCTTGGAATGACATGTCTGTTGCCAGTACCTAGGTATCCGTTAAGTCCATAATATAAACTGCCTATTAGCAGTATGCCCTTTCCCTTGGTTATAATCATTATCTTCTGCTGCCAGGACATCTTGAATATACCTCTGTACAACAAGGAGCACGACTTCATCTAAAACAACCAGGTCAAAGTCCTGCAGAAATTTTTTTTAAAAATTGTCAGTAAAAAAATTCCAAATAAAGTAAATCCATTAAATATTATGTGGGAAAATATTAATTTTTGTGTTGTGCAATGAAGCAAAGGTGTAAATATACAAACAAATACACAAATCACATCGACTATCGGATACGTGAACGTGATGTGGTAATGCAACTGCCCAAGAAAATCAACTTTATTCTGAGCCAAAGAAGCGACTTTAGCGAGACCTTTTAATAGCGGTTCTGATTACAATGATACAAATTATCATACTTTTAGTTGGTTTATCTTACAACGTAACAGAATCACACAAACACGAGAAGTAAACACTTTCAAGAATGGCCCCTTAGGAACCCCTTATTGTCAGGATTTTCCATCATATTGACTTTTTTGCCTACTTCTTGTAATTTATCATATATAATGAGAAATCTATAAGCAATACATATATAGTGGGTGACTATAAAGAACTAAGGAGAAGGACAGACGAAGAATAAGGCAATAATTACATCAAAAGAGAATCACAGGCTTACCTAGACTTCCATTATTTGTTGACGCGCGTCACTTGACACTGCGACTTCGGAGAATATCGGTAAATTCCGTTTCTGCATAATTAATTAGCAATCCGTACAGAAAATCGTTATATTTTCATTGATTAAACTTACAGATGTACATTTTTTGAAACTGAATTACCTGTAATTACTCATTATTTCTACTATACTTTTCATAATATCATGCATTTGCAAGAACAAAAAAGTCAAAAATCTTAGGTTGTATGCCTTTAAAATAGTGTTTAAGTAAGTTTTAAAATGTATAGAATAAAATCATGGGATGATATTATTAGATTAAAGAAAATAACATGACATTTCAAAAGCCTCTACTATATTATTCATGTCCAGAATAAGACCTTTTAACTGAAGAATTATATAAATTCTATAAATTATTATAAAAATCTAAATAATTGTAAAACAATTCGCACGACATGCATGATGAAACTAGACGTAAAGAGCTTGTATTAATAAAGTAAAGGGAATTAATTACACTTTGGAGAGTAGCATGTCTTAATCAAGTAAAGGGAATTAATTACACTTCGAAGTGTAGCATTATTAATAAAGTAAAGGGAATTAATTACACTTCGGAGTGTAGCATGTATTAATAAAGTAAAGGGAATTAATTTCAATTCTGAGTGTAGCTTGTATTAATAATGTAAAGGGAATTAATTACAATTCTGATTGTAGCTTGTATTAATAAAGTAAAGGGAATTAATTACACTTTGAAGTGTAGCATGTCTTAATAAAGTAAAGGAAATTAATTTCAATTCTGAGTGACTGTAAAACAATCAGAACTTCTAACAAGCTTTTGAATATGATGATGAATAACGATTTACAACCATAAGATGGAGCTCACTTGAAAGTTATATACTTAAATGTTTAAAGCTCTTTGAATATTATCGCACACTTAGAGTTGCGGCTTAACCTGTCGATACAGTCTTTGATGAACTCATCAAGGTCACATCAGGTGTATGAACTCTCCACATGTCAATGCGCCATATCTTGGCACATTAGATAAATCTCATAAGACTGTCATGTTTCAAACACTTGTGTGGGTCATAGATAAGCACACCTTTCCAAAGTCAATTGAAGGACAAATAATTACCCCTTATTAGCTATTAAATAGACCATATATGTATGTATGTATGTATGTATGTATGTATGTATGTATGTATGTATGTATGTATGTATGTATGTATGTATGTATGTATGTATGTATGTATGTATGTATGTATGTATGTATGTATGTATGTATGTATGTATGTTTGTATGTATGTATGTATGTATGTATGTATGTATGTATGTATGTATGTATGTATGTATGTATGTATGAATATATGTATGTATGTATGTATGTATGTATGTATGTATGTATGTATGTATGTATGTATGTATGTATGTATGTATGTATGTATGTATTTATGTGTGTGTGTGTGTGTGTGTGTGTGTGTGTGTGTGTGTGTGTGTATTCGTACAGTCAGAATAGTAGTGATAAATCTAGGGTAAATTTCCCCTAACAAGAAAACATAATTGTAATACTTATGACAGTAAGGTAAATTCAGAAATGCCAAGGCGAGATCTAGAATATTGTCTAAACATGATTGATGAAACATTTTCTTCAATGATTTTTTCATCACGAACTAAGGCATCGTGAATATATAATTAATCCTGTAATGAATAGTACACAGTTACTATAATAAACCGTTTAACTGTTGCCTAAAACGTTGGGATAACATATAATACATTAACTGTATCTATCCAACATTAAGGGAATTCAATACAGCTTTGAAACTTGGAAATGACGTTATATATCATTGATTAGGAGAATAACAGTAGTAAAAAGCACTGACATACTTAAATTGATGTTACCAAGGTTGGCTTTACGACAGTGATACGCGTTACGTATGTACCTGTTATTTCTCTTTTTAATTCTTATACCGAGTTTTGAGGTGTTCGATAAAATGAAGAAAACGAGTGCCGTGTGGAAAATAAATGAGAAGAATTTTAAAAAATTATGGAGCAAGAGAATAATGAATGAGCTAAATGTTATGCCGAATGGAATTTATGGTATAAGCATGTAAATTGAGTCTTTTTGGATGTTCATACTAAACTAAATAATTTGCAAACATAATATGATAATTTGACATCCGAATTCAGCCAGTAACATCCAAACTAGACTTGTTTTAAGTTATTTTAAAACTCTTTGAGAAGATGTCTGAATTTTATTTTGACTCACGGTATCCGGCATCTCTCGCGTAGCCTGGTGATTTAAAGAGATCTCGCTATTAACAGAATATATCTGATTTATGGGATGATGAAGAAAAATAAATCAAATAACTTTCGCATTATATTGATCCCTAAAACTGATTGCATGTCTAAAAAATATCGTCTTAATTGCTGTAGCTAGGAAATAAATATACGTGTATATACAGTTCAGACGTTTTTTGTTATTAGGTTTCCTAGACCCTTTTCTTTAAACTCCTGGCGCCCAGAACTCAGTACGTTACAACCTTTAGAAATCTATTTCAGCATCAACTGCTGCAGCCGGCAGCCGTGGTTACTGTTCCATACATATCTGATATTTCGTACTCTGTCAAGACATTCTAAATCTTTTAGTACACGTTTTCATTGGCAGCGCTGGTGTTTCTTTCTGTTTAATCTGCCTTGTGTCACTATGCACTCCTGTTTTTTCAGATAACTATGTATGTATGTATGTATGTATGTATGTATGTATGTATGTATGTATGTATGTATGTATGTATGTATGTATGTATGTATGTATGTATGTATGTATGTACGTACGTACGTACGTACGTACGCACGCACGCACGCACGCACGCACGCACGTACGTACGTACGTACGTACGTACGTATGTATGTATGTATGTATGTATGTATGTATGCTTGTTTGTGTTACTTCCCTTTTGAGTTCAATTCATAAATTTATACGTTCTTACCTTTAGATATATAATCAGATGTAAGTTTCACTCGCGAAAGTGGCTGTCCAGATTTAGGTTTCTCTTTGTAATTAGATGAATTGGATCCAATGCCGACAAAACCTTCCGTAGCTTGCGTCAGCTTATTATCTTGCAAATAAACTGTTTTCGTTATACGTCGGTCCGTCCTTGGTGGCCGTCTGGACTCGGATGTTAACTCTGATTGATGCTGCTCTCCGCGTCTGTCTTACTTCAAATTCGTCCAGGTGTGATAATTGTTCCTCAGCTACTCGAAATTATTTTTTGTAAAACATTAACTTGCATAAGACGAGCTTCCTCTGATTTTTGAAGCCTTTTCTCTAGCATGTTAATGCGATAAGAATGTTTCTGTGTTAATTCCTCCGTAGCTAAAAGTTTTTCTTGAAGAAGCTTTATGCGCATGGAGTCTTTATCATATACCCTTAATTTTTCTTCCAGCATTCCGATGCGTTTTATCGATTCGTCCAATGTAGTGAATATCAAAATTAGGTGAGAAATTGTCACACCATTATTTTCCTGTTTTGTCTCAACATAATTTCTAAGATTCGTATATTGGCTCAGTTCTAACGAGTCTAAGCCGTTGCTGTTTACCCTATCTTGTAATCTGATATACTTTTGCTGACCATTCGCAAAGCAGTAAATATTGTATAAGAGCATAAATTGGACACAATACATTTTGAATAAAAATGCAAATTGACTGTAGCCCAAAGTTTATATATATATATATATATATATATATATATATATATATATATATATATATATATATATATATATATATATATATATATATATATAATTTCTTATCAGTATTTGCCTAAGTAAAGACAATGAACATGACGATGATGATGCCGTATCTGCTTTCGTTAATGACTAAAGAACGTGTCAAATCTAACATACACAGGTAAGTGAATTTTCGAGATTATGGAATGATCGTATTATATTATTAAATGTGCTGTATTCTTACGCATGTAGAAGAGGAGTACAAGTTATTGGCAAAAAGAAAGTGAACGAAAACATGTGGTTTTATATTACTAATGTTCATGATAAGATTGTAAAATTAAATATGCATGCACTGTGCGTCCTCTTTACGACATCGATAGAGTCGAAAGGAAGACAGAGAGTAAAAAAAATCAGAATTCCCGGTCATAAATTGTTATAAAGCTTGGACCCTTTTGCCTAATCGTATGTATTTCTTAAATGGATCTGATCTCCAGCGATCTAATTAACTTATTTGGTTCTCACTGAAACCTTGTCTAGCCGTCTCAGTATCGGCCCCAGTTATGAAAATGTCTGACTTAAAATGGTTAGAGTTAAAGCCACAAAAGCATAGCGCTCTTCTGAGTAATGTACTAAATTCTACTCTAGAAACTGGTTGCCCGTTTCGGTTAATGGAACACGGTCCTTGAGTGTTACCCCTGAGTGTTATGTACGTTTGTAAATGAGCTATAGGCTTTGTAGCAATAATTTGTTGGCCAGCATCATGTAAAATATATGGTTGTCCCAAGCAGTGTTTGAAGTGTCAAAAAGGTGTTTGTAGAACGCTTGTGGGAAATAGTGATCGTGTTTTCCAAAATGAAACCGGAGACCATGGATGCTGCTGGCTGGAGTCTCTTGCTACGACGGGTACATGTTGAAAGCCAGTTGTGGGCTATTTTCCATGGGCGTCCTCAGCATAGCAATCAGCTAATCAAATTTAATATTTATATTTTGTGTCACCTTGGTGGTGAGCCTCTCGGAGAGCACTTCGGTTATAGCATTATGAAGATGGGGCTTCATCCATACCTTTCACTGGATGTTCCAGGTCGAGGGTTGACGGCAATTGATGTTGACAATGGTGAATCCTTTCTGTGCCTCTTCTCTTCCTCTTGGACTTTAGACCTTGATGGTATGGCTCTCTTCATTGTTACTTGAGACGCGGCCGCAGCTTTATACGTAGGGGGCATTTAGTATTTTTCCATAGAACCTCAAATATTTAAGTAAACAAAGACCAAGTACACGACTGGATCTAGTTGTAAATCAATATATCATCATATTTCAAATTTATATCGTCGAGATACTGATGACTTGGATCAATTGAATCTAAATAGATTCTATATACTCTGTACATATAAAAGTGTAATCCAGACAATTATAACGGCGTTCAGCATATTTAAAATGCTTCAATTCGTTTTACCTAAAATATAACTAAAGTATAACAAGAAGAATAGAAGTAGGCTGATACCGTCACAATTCTAATAGAACGGTCTTGGAAGTTGAAACTCAATTATAAAGAAATATTTAAAGACGGCCTTAAGCTGTCGTTTGTATGGGCCATGTGACCAACGAGTTTAAGTGGCATTAGCTTACAGAGAACAAAGTGCAACACAGAGCTGACAGCATTTTGTTTGTTTATTTCTCCAAAGCATCAATACAAAGGAAAACATGATCAAAGTATGATATTTATATTCTAGACAAACAACCTTAACAGAATATCGAGGACGAAAGAATGACAACATGAATGTATACCGCCCTTTTCTTTTCTGAATGAGAGTGTCCACTGTTGTCACCCACTATACAAATCTTGCCCAAGGAGAGATATCCACTATGATCCAAAAGGAACTGTGATGCTACATCAATAAAATGAAAATCAATTTATATACGTGTATAATTCTTTACAAAGATTGCTTTAATTTATTCTATACTTCCATTTTCCCTTTATTGTAGCGACCAACCTGTCCGCGTAGGTGTTGTAGAAATCATAAGTTAAATATTGTCTTACTTATCAACAAACAAAAATCTTTTTACCATTTTCTTCTGATACTTAAAATACATGCAACAGTAATAACCAAAACATTTCAGAATTTGAAAAATGATAACAATTAAGAAATTTTTAAAAGTGATTATGCTCACATCATTCACAGAAACAATGTATGTAATTTAACAGAAAACGACCATGACATGTAATCTTGTAGTTTTTAGTACAGGTAAATGGTAAAACGACATGGTGAAAAAAAAACATTACAAAGTGTGCCGTCAAAAATGAGCTTTTATCTTTTCTAAGCTTATCTTCTCTAATTGCAAGATCTTCTTCCATGTTTCAAAGTTGAGAATCCAATTTTACATTTACATGCTCAAATTTACGACAGACTTTTTTTCATTGGGTACAAGTTATTAATCTGTAGGATTTACACCTGTTTTGAAATTGCAGATAACTAAAACATACTGTTAAAATTATAAATTATTACCCACACACACTAGCTAGTTAGGAATGGGCATGTAAACATTTAATTTTGGAGTCCATTCTTCTCTGAGTGTGTATTTGTTGCTGTAATCAGTATTGCTCTTGCAATAAACTATGTATAGCAGACATAATTTGTTTATCTTAGGCGAACGCATAATTGTCGTTATTTCCGTGTGGGATCAACTGAGACTATAAACAGATAATATTGTTAGCCAAAGAATAAACGTTTCCATCTGAATCTTCGGAATATATACATATGTAATATTTATTCCTATGTAAATACACAGTTTATATACAAAGGTAATGAATTCTTTACGCATATTGCAAAACGACTGTTAAAAAGCGTTGCTCGGGATACAGAATTTGTGATCATTACATATTATTGCACATGATGAATGATCAATTTGAATTATAGTGACACCGGCCATAAAGGTGATTTATTCACTAGTTTAACCATTGTTTAATTTATATGATGGCTGGCTTCCGGTGGGGAAGGAATGGTGCCACATCCCTCGGGCATTTAACGCACAAAGTGCGCTTGTTAAATTTGGTCGTCATGTCATACAACTAAAAAGTAGCTAATGACATGAATGTAAGACCCTGGGTGAGTGGGAATACACCCAACACTCACTCAACCCTATCAACCAATCAGAAGTATCGTACTAGGCGTGCAATGGCATGAAATGGTGAAGAGAGAAAAATAGTTTTTTCATATCGTCATTTTTGTTGGAGTCCGGTCGTTGAAAAGGACGAAAAGACCCCGGAAAGCCAGCCGTTTTTGTATATGGATGTCGTTTACGCCCCGGAACGCCCTAGCCGTACTTATTTCAAATTCAGTCCAGTTATACTAATGGACAGCCTAATACCAATATTGTGTAGGCCACCTGTGCAATTGTATCAAATAAATGAGTAGTAGAATTTTTCTTTAACATCCTAACTATACAAATATTCTAGTACATAGTGTACATATCGTAAGTCCCTAAAAAATTTGTTTATTAGTCTGCGACATATAAAAGTGTAGTCACTGTTTGGTAATAAGTTTGTTAATTTTGAGCGGTGTTCAAAATTGATCAAGTCTGGTTCGTAATAGATATTGTTCAAAGAGGGTTTCTCGTAACCAAATGAGAACCCTATTATTCAGGCAAATGAAAGGCAAATGTGAAAATTATTCACATCTTGCACCGCAGGCATGGTTCTTCGGTGTGCAGCACGTCCGCAGCGCCAGAGTTTATCATGGCTCCGCAATTTTCTGTCTGCTGTTTAGTTCTTTCTAGGCCCAGGAATTCTTCGGAAATAGCAACTAAATGGTTCCCCCTCCACTTCAGCCACCACCACTAGTTAAGTCACGATAGGCAATGACCTCGTGTGGTGGCGTCCATCTTGGATTGCCACGTGTCAGCCGTCAATGTTTCCTTTGTCCTAGGCGTCGTAAAGAATATCCTTCCAAATAGTGCTCTATGGTTGCGTTATTATTTGCTTCACAATCCTAAATGGCGCCATTTATCTGCTATAAGCTCCTCTCTCGCCGGAGCCAGGTGAAGTCCGTCCTGCCTCCTCAAGTTCACTGCCTGAATGAAAATGATGGGTATTATTGCGCATAAGAGTAATCGTATATATATATATATATATATATATATATATATATATATATATATATATATATATATATATATATATACGCAACTGCTCCTTAAATTAATAATTCGACTGGGATAATTGTATCTGATAGCTCAGTCTGTGGATGAAGAGCGATGCTACGAAGTGTTTAAAGACTTTAATGAAAATGCAAAGACTATACATGAAAAGGGTGATGATATTATGAATTATATCACTTATATTGATGAAGCACCGTCCATTTATGATCTTTATGGATTTATTAATATAGTTGTGTAAGATGATGAAATTCTGGAAAAACAATCAAATCCAACAAGAATATTTTCCCAAGGTAGGAATACAAATACCGATGTTATTTATGTTACTTAGCAGTACACACAAATACCAAAAGTGATCAAGGGTAACTGTAATAAGTTATCTGTATTTAATGGAGTTGATACACATACATTACAAAATATTCATCAGACCTTATTAAGTTTAGCAATCCAGTTAGTCAGGCTCAGTCAACCCCACAAGAATTTATAACAATAAATTTACATGATCTGCAATCGAGAGACAGAATCGATCTTGTTAACAATTCAGGATAATTCACAGCAGCAGAGGAGGTGTGAGCACAATAAGGGTCAATGGGTAAACAATCATATGCATAGTTTTGTTTAAAAAAAATATACCAAGACAACATCACAGTAATCAAATCAACTAAATCGAGTGAGACTCTCGGTTAGAGGCTTCGGTTTAGCATTACTGACGTTATTTTTTCGTTTTTTTAAGAAGTTTAACAAATGGAACCTTATAAAATGAGGTGGGTTCACCCCCTCTGCTGCTGAAAGTGACAAAAGTGAAAATCTGATATCTCATTCCTTTCAGCAATGGTGTTTAATAAATGATCTGTGGTGCCATCTAAATTACCAACTGAGCAATTAGCGTCAATATGTATTGATTGTTGTCTCTGTTGTGTGCAAGATGTGGGCATCTCCATTTGGAACAAAAACTGGGGCTCAAGCCTGTTTATGCATGGATGCACATATAAGTTCAAGGCTGACTTCACTTTTACTTGTCATTTATTATGACATGTGTCTTTTATAACTGGTATATTACACTGTGGATGTACAGCTATATAAATGACTATATGTCAACTAAAATATATTACTGATATATTAAGCAAAATGCCAGAGCAGTATTGTCTTATAAAACTAAAGAATAAAGATCAACATGAAATTATATGCATCAATGTTAATTGAAAAACATCTATCATGAAAACAAATGATATAAATGAAATGTACATGGATAATGCATTGTACATTATTTACAGATGAGTAATCCTGAAAGTGACTAAGTCAATAAATTCATAGAAAATAGTCAAAATGTATCCAAAATTCCACAAATAGAAATACGTAACTTTCAAATTTTCTTCCAATCTGGAACACAAAACAAATTAATCCATATGCAGCCAAACCAACATTTCACAAAATGTGTGAACATTTCTCTTTTCTGATCTGAAATCATCATGTTGATAGAAAAGATTCATTGGTGTAAGCCTAATAATTCATACCTAATTTTCTCAATGAAAATATGAGATTATTCCTGGAAAAATTCAAGATATTATGACTGTAAATATTTCCTTAATACTGATTGTATGTTGACTGAAAAAATTGTCGCCAATGAAAAAAGACAAAAACATATGGAGAAATTCCCATTGTGAGAAAGAAACTTGAGGAAACTGAAATCTGGGTTAGTTCTCTAAAGCATTCATTAGCCTTACCAAATTCACATCTTGCATCATTTACATTTAGTGTTCACCATTTGTCTTTCAATGCAGAATATTCGATCCGAGGATGAAGACATATATAAATTATGCCACAAAAATGATTTTGTAGAAATATAGCTGTAGATAAATAAGATTATAAATAAAAGATCAAAGAGGTAGACAAAAAATGTCTAATACATACCATAAAAACATGTACATGCTGCATTCATAACTGATTCTAAGATACAAAACATGTCCTATTAATGACCTTCATACCACAAAGAAATATTTTAATAACTTATAACAAACAAATTAGTATATCAATTTCTTAAATTAAATTTTGAATACATTCAATCTAATTTATTCATCTGGCTAATTAAAAAACAATACACTTAAATCAGACCTTTTATAATCCAGCTTATGATCCCTAATCCTTAAGTTGTGTGGTCACCCACTGAAGGTTGGGTTTTTTCTGTGGTTTTGAAGTTTACTATGCTTCAAAGATCATTGTACACTAACATTCATGTATAACGAAAGTAGGCAAACTTGTCATTAAATACAAATTTTGTTATTTCAAAATTGGTCTATAAATACTAAAAAGCATGCATACATATGTATCTGTAATACTATATCTTTGACTGTGGAACTAATCTATCTGTTGCATTAATCTATGTCTCTAACTATGAGCTTAATCTACGTATCTGTGAAACATGCCTCTGACCTGACTTACACTAATTTATGTATCTGTGATACTTACCTACGTATCATACAGACTCTATATCAATTAATTACAGTATGTATATGACTGATCTGTGATAGTTATCAATGTATCTGACTGACACTAATCTATTAATGACAGTTTGTATCTGACTGATCTGTGATACTTATCTATGTATCTGACTGACACTAATCTATTAATGACAGTTCGTATCTGACGGATCTGTGATACTTATCTATGTATCTGACTGACACTAATCTATTAATGACAGTTCGTATCTGACGGATCTGTGATACTTATCTATGTATCTGACTGACACTAATCTATTAATGACAGTTCGTATCTGACGGATCTGTGATACTTATCTATGTATCTGACTGACACTAATCTAAGATATTTACTTATATATGAAGCTATGTCAATACAATGATATTTATCATTATTATCCTTATTTAAATAGTGATCAATTATTTGTACAGTTTTACACAGACATCAAATGAGTGACGGTTCAGAGTGGTTGACTAGTTCAACTTCTATTAAACAAAAGCTAGATTTTTAACCCTTTAGTGAATAAATATATTCAATTATTTCGGGGTGAAAAAGCAGATAATTGTAATTAAATGTTCTAAGTAATATTCTTTGAATACATACAAATTAGCACAATTTATGTACTGGAATACATCTTATCCTTGGTTATCTCTATATTGTAAATTCAAAGACAAATTTGATTATGATCTTTGCAAGTACAAAATAATGTAGAATAACCTTTGAAAACTACATCTATTCTGGATGCTAAATAGCTCAGCACAATGACAACAATTGGGTTGCAACTCCAAAATGCTTTCATTTTCAGATCTACTAAAAACAGAAAAAAAAATTAAAAATGGACTGGCTCCATTAACTGTTATAATCCGACATAATGAAATAAATATAATATCACCTATGTAGCCCATTTATGCAACGACTTCAACTATAATATACTTTCACCCTCAATTTTATCCTAGGTATGTTATTATCCTATAGACTACACTATGGACTTTTACTTTTACTTTATATGCTATTTAAGTTTTACTTCCTTTCCATGGTAACATCGGGAAACTAAATGCAGAGAATATCATAGGTAATGATATCTTCTTTGACTTCAGTAAAAGTTCTAGGCAGAGAAACTTAATTGTTTTAATCTAAGCATAAGCTCAACTGTCCTGCCAAACCAATAAATATGCTCCTGAAACTGCTATGCAATATACATAAAGAATTCAAGTGACTTTAACACTTTACTGAACTGGATTGAAATTCATTCCTTAAAATCAGAGTTCAAATTTCAAAACTAGTGCATGCCATTATCTTCTGGGCACATTTTTTCCTCAAATTGCATGACTCCTGCATGCCAATCTCTTCTGAGCACATTTTTTAAATCAAGAAAATCTCCAACAAATTAGAAGCAGTTTGATTCCGATTTAACTTACCTGAACTTCACAAATTTGCCATGATTTTATAGGTAATTCACAAGTATTTTCTCACTTTACATTACTTTACAGGCAGGTATAATTGCTTCATACTTCAAAAGCGGGTATTAATTGCTTAAAACTTCAAAAGCAGGTATTAACTGCTTCATACTTCAAAAGCGGGTATTAATTGCTTCATACTTCAAAAGCAGGTATAATTGCTTCATACTTCAAAAGCAGGCAATAATTGCTTCATACCTCAAAAGCAGGTATTAAATGCTTCATGGGTATTAATTGCTTCATAATATACAGGCTTGATAAGGAGGTATCAATGCTTCATGCTTCAAAAGCAGGTATCACTGCTTCATGCTTCATACTTCAAAAGCAGGAATCATTGCTTCATACTTCAAAAGCAGGTGTTAATTACTTTATATTCACAAGCAGATATCTGCTTCATACTTCAAAACCAGGAATCACTGCTTTATGCTTTAAAAGCAGGAATGAATTGCTTCATATTTCAACAGCAGGTATCATTGCTTCATACTTCAAAAGCAGGTATCATTGCTTCATACTTCAAAAGCTTGTATTAATTGCTTTATACTCAGAAGCAGATATTAATTGCTTCATACTTCAAAAGCGGGTATTAAATTATTCCTACTTCAATAGCAGGTATTTTTTTGGTTCATACTTCAACAATCAACATTCTTAGTTGCATTAACCATCAAAAAGATACTTTAAAAAATTTCAAATATTTTCTCTTCAAAATTTTGTACAACATCTTTGCTGCTTAATAAATTTGAAAATATATTTTTTTTAAAAATACCTGACATAATGCACATACAAATTATATTGTTTACATGGTTTGTACAGCTCTGAAGTTTAAATAATGACCTTTCAAGGACTTGCACAGAATTCTGTCTCAAACAAAATTAATCTTCGCCAGTTTGTGCAGTTTGCAGGTGGAAATGAATGATAAATGAATATAAATGGTAAGTAAAAACAATTTCAAAATTTACCAAGTGACATTCTCATTTTAGTTATTTTAAGAGTATTTGTGATGGATGGCAAAATTCTGTGCATTTTACATAAAATTCATGTACATTTCAAGGACTATTCTGACTTTTGTTACAATTAAAAATGTTATTAAGAGTAAAGACTGAAATGTATGTATTTTTAATGTCATGCAAAACAATGTTCTCTGTTTTTAAACAACAATCAGTACCACACCACTGTATGAGGAATTAATTACTCAGACATATAAATTGAATACTTGCTATAATTATAATATGTGATACAGGTCTACATGGTATACAGATGATTTTATTTCTCTAATGTACACTGTGTTTCATCAAAACATAATCAAATAAACATATATTGTACTTGGTAAAGACGGGTTAATAATAAAGTCCAGTAATAAAAAATGGTCAAATCATGCATATTCATTTTCATTTACACAACTATATAAAGTTAAGCATGTCTAACAATTAAAAATGTTATAATGGTCTGTGGTGAAGTGAGTGATGATTATTAAATACATGATTCTACATAATTTCCTGGGAAAAGGCCTGTAACTCCGTTCAGCATGCCCTCCCACCAGCCATCATCATTTTTCTTGAGGACATATATAACAGAATTCTCACTAAATGTCAACTCATCTTCTTTATCAGCACCATAATCATATATTGCCACAACTGAAATAGAAATAAAGAAGAAACTTACTGCAAAACAGTGATAGTACCAACATAGATGCACCAAATTACATATAAGCAAAATTAGGCAGAAATAAAAGTAGGATTCCTAAGAGATTATAAACATGATTTACTCTATTTTAATGGATGTTTGTTATCTCTCCTGCAGATTGTGGATAGTTCAAATTCAGTCTCTACTGAAAGACAGCTAACAGCCATTTTAATTGTTCTATTCATCTTCCTTATTGAATGTTGTCCATCCTTCCAAATGTCCTCATGAGAATCTCTAAGTATGGTCCAAATCCTTACAATCAGAGTCCTAGTGTTTTCACACGATGGTCCAAATTGTAATAACCAGATAGTAAATATCCTTATGAAGATCTCCAAAGATGGTCCCAATATTACCAACCAGTGTATAATAAGATTAAAAAGAATCTGTTCGGAGTCTAAATGACTCATAAGTGTGTGTGTGTGTGTGTGTGTGTGTGTGTGTGTGTGTGTGTGATTTAGATTTTTAATGAAGCTTTAAGTCTTTGGTATTACTCGGTTGGGGTTCGATCCCGCGACCACCCGCATCCAATGAAGACTCTCTTACCACTATGCCTTCAAAGCGATTAATTCTCATAAGAGTCGAAATCATCATGAATTTTCCTTTGAAATAACCCCTGAATTATTCCCAGTACAAAAGAAGACAGAGGGTTCTGAACCTGCACATGGAGGAAAAGAATACTTTAAATGCAACTTGCAACTTAATGCATACTAACAATATTTTCCCATGAAAGATTAATATTTTCTTCTCTGATTCTTCGATCATAGTAAATAAATCATCAATCTATAAAACAGTTTACTATATATATGTATATATTATTGCAATGTTTTGTATTTAATAATATTGAAAAACGTATATGTTAATATCCTTGTTATCTACAGAATAGGTATTAAGTGTTATACAAAACAAATGGAGTAATTAATGCATGATATTTCAGTATCCAGTCTCACATTTATTTATGTCAAGGGTGTTCAACTTATACTTACAGAATCATTAAACAGGTGATATTTGATTCGAAATGGCAGTTTCATTTAAAAGATTTCACTTGATTGATTAGCATAAATGTTTTGAAAGAGTCGATCACTGTGATCGCTTAGAGTAGTAAACACCCGCTAGTCTCAATTGTTTCACAGTAGAATGATTTAAATCTTTTTTCACCAATACTACGCAGTCAGAGGATGCCCTGGACAGTTGGTATTTAGTGCAAACATTCAACGCGAACTTCAACAAAGATCAATACACTCTCTCTCTCTCTCTCTCTCTCTCTCTCTCTCTCTCTCTCTCTCTCTCTCTCTCTCTCTCTCTCTCTCTCTCTCTCTCTCTCTGATCTGAGAAACTCTTGCAGCAAAATAAACTTTAATTTCACCAGTAAATTATTTTATTTATAATTTGATGTCAACTATCAAATATGTGCCAAACTCTACGAGATAGCTCCATCCAATTCTATTTCTGAAGAGAATATACTATTTTGTTCAATATCTTGAGGGCGATAAACTCAGACACTATACAAACTAGATGTCTGCCTAAGATAACAGAAGGTAATAACGCAATTTATTCGAAAAGTGATAATAGCAATAGATGTTTTACACAAGCTTTAAACAAATAATGTTGATGCTAGTGTTAAAATTTAGACAGTCAAATTAAGAGATCTGATTTATAGACTAAAAGCATGCGATGTTTTTTGGACAACAGTGTCTTCTTGAGCAATACGCAATGGTCCTGCTGGTTGTATTAGTTATATATAGAAACGAATATTAATCAGACAAATAGGTTGCCTTTTAATCCAGTCATTAAGAATATTCCAAACCAAAGTACTTAAGACAGTGGTAAAACAAGCAAACATGATACAAAACATCTTACACATTATTCCAGTAGTGTATGTCGTGTTGTATGTTTATCGTTATGTGTCATCCAATTCAGTTAAATACATATATATGGTTTTCCCGGGTTCTTCCTCCAACATCAATACTTGCCGCCATGTATTGCCAATCGTGTGCTAAAAAATGGCGTTAAACACTGCAACAACTACATACATACATACATACATACATACATACATACATACATACATACATACATACATACATACATACATACATACATACATACATACATACATTTAATAAATGTGTTAGAACCTATTCGATCTCCATATTTAATCTTTGTCCAAACCAAATCATCAGCACGGCGCTACCTGTGCCTACACTGTCAGGTAAGGCATTATCATCATTTCACACTAAAGCAAAGATCGAGAACGTCACCTGTCCATTCAAGACAGGATACACGTGGATCCTATGGCCACCGAGGAAAGAAAATGTAAATTGCAGAAATATGCCCCAGTTACGGGTCATCGATACATTCCTGTCGACTTGTCAGAAGCTCAATCTTCGTTAAAAAGACTGTACAAAATATTAGTGAGTGCCGCAAATGGGCCCTTTCTCCATTATGACTCTGGGTAGAGCAAATTCCAATTCTAGTCACTGTAGCTATAACTTATGTTAGTGCCTATGTAATTAATAACAGATCAATATGTATCGTCTAACATAGAACGCAAACACACGTATAGTAAAACCATTTGTATCTTTCACCGTCAACTTAGCTTATTACAATAATGATGTCTCCTGTCTAAGATTCATACGTTAGCGTCTGCATTAAAAAAATCGCAAAGAATGTTTTTATAAATGCTTTAAAATAGTGTTTAAGTAAGTTTTAAAATGTATAGAATAAAATCGTGGGATAATATTATTAGATTAAAGAAAATAACATGACATTTCAAAAGCCTCTACTATATTATTCATGTCCATAATAAGACCTTTTAACTGAAGAATTATATAAATTCTATAAATTATTATAAAAATCTAAATAATTGTAACACAATTCGCACGACATGCATGATGAAACTTGACGTAAAGAGCAAGTATTAATAAAGTAAAGGGAATTAATTACAATTCTGAGTGTAGAATGTCTTAATAAAGTAAAGGGAATTAATTACACTTTGGAGTGTAGCATGTCTTAATAAAGTAAAGGAATTAATTACACTTTGGAGTGTCGCATGTCTTAATAAAGTAAAGGAATTAATTACACTTTGGAGTGTAGCATGTTTTAATAAAGTAAAGGGAATTAATTACACTTCGGAGTGTAGCATGTATTAATAAAGTAAAGGGAATTAATTTCAATTCTGAGTGTAGCTTGTATTAATAAAGTAAATGGAATTAATTACAATTCTAAGTGTGGCTTGTATTAATAAATTAAAGGTAATTAATTACAATTCTGAGTGTAGCTTATATTAATAAAGTAAAGGGAATTAATTTCAATTCTGAGTGTAGCTTGTATTAATAAAGTAAAAGAAATTAATTCCAATTATGAGTGTAACATGTATTAATAAAGTAAAGGGAATTAATTACAGTTCTGAGTGTAGCTTGTATTAATAAAGGGAATTAATTTCAATTCTGAGTGATTGTAAAACAATCGGAACTTCTAACAAGCTTTTGAATATGATGATGTTTAACAAATTACAACCAAAAGATGGAGCTCACTTGAAAGTGAGCTTAAAGTGATACTTAAATGATTAAAGTTGTTTGAATATTTAAGCACACTTACATTTGTGGCTTAACCTGTCGATACAGTCTTTGATGAACTCATCAAGGTCACATCAGGTGTGTGAAGTCTCCAGATGTCAATGCGCCATATCTTGGCACATTAGATAAATCTCATAAGACTGTCCTGTTTCAAACACTTGTGTGGGTCATAGATAAGCACACCTTTCCAAAGTCAATTGAAGGACAAATAATTACCCCTTAGTAGCTATTAAATAGACCATGTATGTATGTATGTATGTATGTATGTATGTATGTATGTATGTATGTATGTATGTATGTATATACATATGCATGTATGTATGTATGTATGTATGTATGTATGTATGTATGTATGTATGTATGTATGTATGTATGTATGTATGTATGTATGTATGTATGTATGTATGTATGTATGTATGTGTATGTTTGCATGCGTGCGTGCGTGCGTGCGTGCGTGCGTGCGTGTGTGTGTGTGTGTGTGTGTGTGTGTGTGTGTGTGTGTGTGTGTGTGTGTATTCGTACAGTCAGAATAGTAGTGATAGATCTAGGGAAAAATTCACCCAACAAGAAAACATAATTGTAATACTTATGACAGTAAGGTAAATTCAGAAATGCCAAGGTGAGATCTAGAATATTGTCTAAACATGATTGATGAAACATTTTCTGCAATGATTTTTTCATCAAGAACAACGGCATCGTGAATATATAATTAATCCTGTAATGAATAGTACACAGTTACTATAATAAACCGTTTAACTGGTGCCTAAAACGTTGGGATTACATATAATACATTAACTGTATCTATCCAACATTAAGAGAATTCAATACAGCTTTGAAACTTGGAAATGACGTTATATATCCTTGATTAGGAGAATAACAGTAGTAAAAAGCACTGACATACTTAAATTGATGTTACCAAGGTAAGCTCTACGACAGTGATACGCGTTACGTATGTACCTGTTATTTCTCTTTTAATTCTTATACCGAGTTTTGAGGTGTTCGATAAGATGAAGAAAACGAGTGCCGTGTGGAAAATAAATGAGAAGAGTTTTTAAAAAATTATGGAGCAAGAGAATAATTAATGAGCTAAATGTTATGCCGAATGAAATTTGTGGTATAAGCGTGTAAATTGAGTCTTTCGGGATGTTCATACTAAACTAAATAATTTGCAAACATAATATTATAATTTGATATACGAATTCAGCCAGTAACACCCAAACTAGTCTTGTATTAAGTTATTTTAAAACTCTTTGAGAACATGGCTGAATTTTATTTTGACTCACGGTATCCGGCATCTCTCGCGTAGCCTGGTGATTTAAAGAGATCTCGCTATTAACAGAATATATCTGATTTATGGGATGATGAAGAAAAATAAATCAAATAACTTTCGCATTATATTGATCCCTAAAATTGATTGCATGTCTAAAAAAATATCGTCCTAATTGCTGTAGCTAGGAACTAAATATACGGATATATACAGTTCAGACGTTTATTGTTATTAGGTTTCCTAGACCCTTTTCTTTAAACTCCTTGCGCCCAGAACTCAGGACGTTACAACCTTTAGAAATCTATTTCAGCATCAACTGCTGCAGCCGGCAGCCGTGGTTACTGTTCCATACATATCTGATATTTCGTACTCTGTCAAGACATTCTAAATCTTTTAGTAAACGTTTTCGTTGGCAGCTCTGGTGTTTCTTTCTGTTTTATCTGTCTCTTGTCACTATGCACTCCAGTTTTATCAGATAACTCATGTATGTATGTATGTATGTATGTATGTATGTATGTATGTATGTATGTATGTATGTATGTATGTATGTATGTATGTATGTATGTATGTATGTATGTATGTATGTATGTATGTGTGTATGTATATACATATGTATGTATGTATGTATGTATGTATGTATGTATGTATGTATGTATGTATGTATGTATGTATGTATGTATGTACGTACGTACGTACGTACGTACGTACGTACGTACGTACGTACGTATGTATGTATGTATGTATGTATGTATGTATGTATGTAAGTATGTATGTATGTATGTACAAATGTATGTATGTATGTATGTATGTATGTATGTATGTATGTATGTATGTATGTATGTATGTATGTATGTATGTATGACTGACTGACTGACTGACTGACTTTGTTTCCTCTTCAATAGAGATTACATCAGATTAATCAAATTCAGGATAATACAAAATCATGAAATACAACACAAAAGAATATAAATGAAACAAATTGGAAACGTATAACAGTGTAATTATCAATGTAGTTCTTTCTACATGACATATATGTTTATGCATACATACACACACACACACATATAAATGTACACACATACACATACATATATATTTACACACCCATACACATATTTACACATACATATATACACACATATACACACATTTATACATATATATGAGGAACAGCATGAAATCCTCCTCAAAGGAATAAAGATAGCAAAAAGTGACACTCGTATATTATATGAGCCAGAGAGCATTATATCTCCGTGATCTGTAATACATAAAAATTGCGGAATTTGACAACAGCAGAATATTTGTTTTTGTTTGTTTTTTTTAAATTAATTTATTTATTTATCTAGATTAACTACTTATTATTGCTGTTATGTTATGACATGTTGGTTGAGAGTAGGGCATGCATTTTATTGTAAAATGAGGTTATGCTTTTTGCCGTTACCAACATGAGTTTATCCCATACATCATCGTCGATAGACGACAAGCAATCTACTCTGCTTCCAAGAAGTGTCTCCAATAGTATATCGTCTTCTTGATTAAATAAATTAACTCAGTCTCTCACCTCTAAAGTGTCAATCACCCTCTCAAAGAAGACGTTTCGTTCTTCAAGGAGCTTTTCACAACCTAAGATAAGATGTTTCGCTCTGTCGTCAGTCTCTTTTCCACAGAGTTTACATATCATAACTTTTCCAACAGGCATGATATATAGTTTCATTATTTCAGAGAGAGGCCATAACATAGATTCAAATTTACGTCCAAGAAACCATATACTGCTTGGTTGTAAGTCCAAATGAATGTTTCTGAAGTGAATTAAATCGCTCCTTAGTTCAATATCTGTATTCCAGGTAGATTCTTCGATGTTTTGAATATTATAATAATATTCCGATTCCAAACAAGTTTACCTTCGGTTTGTACTCTTACTGCATAGTCTAAGAGAACACTTCCCATACCATATTTCTTGAATATTTTGCCAATATCTGCTATAAACCCCGTCTGTCTAATTGGGTTGGTCAAGTACTGACATAAACGCAAAATGAAAATCTTTTTCCAGATAAGAGTCCAATCGCCCCTACACAGCCGGTTGAAAAAGCACAATTTCATCTTATCAATGTATGCTTCCATTGACCAGAGTCCTAAGGTACTACGCGTTGCCTCTATGGGCGAATATTTATCGAAAGCTTGCATACGTCGCGCTGCATATCTCTGACATAGCTCAAGTTCTTCTATATTGGTGTTTGTCATATTCGACCATAATTCACATCCATATAGGACTGAAGGTAGAATGATTCTTTTCCAGATTTTCATACTTGTTAGAGGGTTCATTCCTCCGTCTCTGATACCAATAAAATAAAAAGAGTTTAATAAGTGTTTACCTTTATCGCATGCTTCTTTTATCGCATCGTTAGGTTTAAAGTTGTACGTTAGAGGTATGCCGGCATATTTCTTACTTTTGACTACTGGAATTGGCGATTTGTCGAATACAAAAGAAGGGATATCATTTCTTCTTTTGTTTGTAAAGAGGATGCTGCAACTTTTATCTGCGTTATATTTCAATCTCCACCTTTTCGCATAATTAGAGATTGTATCGAGCAGATGCTGCATCGAATGATGCGAATTAGCCATTACAGTTGTGTCATCCGCTAATAAGACACACGGCAGGTGGAGATCGACAAGATTTAGGCCTCGCAAAGTGTGATCTAAATCAGTGATCAAATCGTCTATCATAACGAGAAAGAACCAAGCGGACAAGATACGACCCTGCCCTACACCCTGCTTAATATTGAAATATTTGGACAATTTGCCCGCAAATAAAACAGAACTAGTTACTCCCTTAAACGAGTCTTTCATGATGCGCCACGTCTTCCCTTTAATGCCAAGTTTGTACAGCTTGTAAAATAACCCATTGTGCCAGACTGTATTGAATGCCTTAGCATTATCAAGAAATGTTGCATAGACAGGAGTATCTTTATCCATATAGTAGCATATAGATTCTTTGATACAAAACGCTGCAGTGATACTGCCACAATTATTTCTAAAACCTTGCTGCATTGGATTTGGAAAATTAATGTGCTTAGAAAATATAAGTAGTCTATTATATACAATTTGCTCTAGGATTTTCTGAAGCACTGGAACTATAGTTATATCACGGTAGTTATTCATATCTAATTTGCTTTTTCCCCCTCCTTTAAATATTGGTATTACTAAACCTTGTTTAAAATGGCATGGGTACTCCTCGGCCTCGTACACTTTTTTGAAGACAGTTTCAAGTAACTGTACACTGCTTTGAGTGTCCGCAAACAGTAAATGCTCGGCAATAATACCGTCGTGACCACATGCCTTATTTTTACTGAGAGAACTAATTGCACTACTGATTTCTTCTCTAGTGGGAATTTTGTCAAGAACTTCATGAAAGTGGGAATGGGTTTCTATACTCTGTTTTTTAACCTCTGCTAAGACCATCTGGTAATGATTCTTATCGTACAAATAGGTATTGTCAGGTAGTGACAAATTGGAAAAATGATTTGCCCATAAGTCTCTTATAGAGTCGTGGTCACGTACAATTTTTCCGTTAGATTCAATTTCGTATATGTAATCACGTTTATGTCTTTTATTCCGTATAAACTTATAGAAAGTAGAAATATAGAGCTCTGCAGCCTTTCCAAGCTCACTGAACTGTTCTCTGTCATACATTTCTTTTGCTCTCAGTAACTCTTTTCCAAAACATTTCTTCGCTTTCTTATAGTTCGCGTATGACTGAAATTCCCATCCTCTTGGCCTACCATCAGAGATCCATACCCTACGTTTCAGCCTCATTTCTGTATGAAACTTTTTTACGTTTAGTAATTTCCAATAGGGGTTAGCATATGGGCAAAACCTTTTTATGGGCAGAAACCTAGAAGCTGCGTCATGTAAAATCTTTACCGTGTCTTGAATAATACTATCAATATCGACATTTGTCACTAGTTCTGCCTTATGCAGTTGCGCTAAAAATTCATTGCGTGTTGCTTCCTTATACCTATTTATTTGTTCTGCCGATGCTTTCTTCCAATTTATGGAGGGAATTATATGCTTGTCAGCCATGATTATATTATATGCAAGAGGAATGACCAACTCTATTTTTACAGGATGATGATCTGAAATGTTCAAAGGATGGTCATCAATTATTTCGGCCTTAACCACTAAATCGAATTTGTCTTTTTGCAATAGTATATGGTCTATCATCGATTTGGATTTACCATCGATTGAGAAAAATGTAAAGTCAGGTCCTTCACAAATAGATTGACTATTAACGGATATTAAGTGCCTATCGGTCAGAAACTTTTCTAGAATAGCACCTCTAGCGTTTGTTGTTAGACAGTTCGTTTTGAAGCTAAGCAGTGAACTTAACTGGCCATTGAAATCACCCGCGAGTATGGGAATCCCTTCTTTACAGAACATATCAAACTGGTCCTTTAATTCTTCCATTGTTTCATAGTAACTTGCAATAGGAAAATTAGTTGATGGCAAAAGTGCTCCGAATACAATGTATGTATGTATGTATGTATGTATGTATGTATGTATGTGTGTATGTGTGTGTGTGTGTGTGTGTGTGTGTGTGTGTGTGTGTGTGTGTGTGTACAGTCAGAATAGTAGTGATAGATCTAGGGAAAAATTCACCTAACAAGAAAACATAATTGTAATACTTATGACAGTAAGGTAAATTCAGAAATGCTAAGGCGAGATCTTGAATATTGTCTAAACATGATTGATGAAACATTTTCTGCAATGATTTTTTCATCAAGAACTAAGGCATCGTGAATATATAATTAATCCTGTAATGAATAGTACACAGTTACTATATAAACCGTTTAACTGGTGCCTAAAACGTTGGGATTACATATAATACATTAACTGTATCCATCCAACATTAAGAGAATTCAATACAGCTTTGAAACTTGGAAATGACGTTATATATCCTTGATTAGGAGAATAACAGTAGTAAAAAGCACTGACATACTTAAATTGATGTTACCAAGGTTGGCTTTACGACAGTGATACGCATTACGTATTTACCTGTTATTCTTTTTTAATTCTTATACCGAGTTTTGAGGTGTTCGATAAGATGAAGAAAACGAGTGCCGTGTGGAAAATAAATGAGAAGAATTTGTAAAAAAATTATGGAGCAAGAGAATAATGAATGAGCTAAATGTTATGCCGAATGAAATTTGTGGTATAAGCGTGTAAATTGAGTCCTTTTGGATGTTTATACTAAACTAAATAATTTGTAAACATAATATGATAATTTGCCATCCGAATTCAGCCAGTAACACCCAAACTAGTCTTGTTTTAAGTTGTTTTAAAACTCTTTGAGAACATGGCTGAATTTTATTTTGACTCACGGTATCCGGCATCTCTCGCGCAGCCTGGTGATTTAAAGAGATCTCGCTATTAACAGAATATATCTGATTTATGGGATGATGAAGAAAAATAAATCAAATAACTCTCGCATTATATTGATCCCTAAAATTGATTGCATGTCTAAAAAATATCGTCCTAATTGATGTAGCTAGGAACTAAATATACGGATATATACAGTTCAGACGTTTATTGTTATTAGGTTTCCTAGACCCTTTTCTTTAAACTCCTTGCGCCCAGAACTCAGGACGTTACAACCTTTAGAAATCTATTTCAGCATCAACTGCTGCAGCCGGCAGCCGTGGTTACTGTTCCATACATATCTGATATTTCGTACTCTGTCAAGACATTCTAAATCTTCTAGTAAACGTTTTCATTGGCAGCGCTGGTGTTTCTTTCTGTTTTATCTGTCTCGTGTCACTATGCACCCCTGTTTTTTCAGATAACTCAGTATGTATGTATGTATGTATGTATGTATGTATGTATGTATGTATGTACGCACGCACGCACGCACGTACGTACGTATGTATGTATGTATGTATGTATGCTTGTTTGTGTTACTTCCCTTTTGAGTTCAATTCATAAATTTATACGTTCTTACCTTTAGATATATAATCAGATGTAAGTTTCACTCGCGAAAGTGGCTGTCCAGTTTTAGAATTATCTTTGTAATTAGATGAATTGGCTCCAATGCCGACTAACTTTCAGTCTTCTTTGTAAAACATTAACTTGCATAAGACGAGCTTGCTCTGATTTTTGAAGCCTTTTCTCTAGCATGTTAATGCGGTAAGAATGTTTCTGTGTTAATTCCTCCGTAGCTAAAAGTTTTTCTTGAAGAAGCTTTATGCGCATGGAGTCTTTATCATATACCCTTAATTTTCTTCCAGCATTCCGATGCGTTTTATCGATTCGTCCAATGTAGTGAATATCGAAACTAGGTGAGAAATTGTCACACCATTATTTTCCTGTTTTGTCTCAACATAATTTCTAAGATTCGTATATTGGCTCAGTTCTAACGAGTCTAAGCCGTTGCTGTTTACTCTATCTTGTAATCTGATGTACTTTTGTTGACCATTCGCAGAACATTAAATATTGTATAAGAGCATAAATTGGACACAATACATTTTGAATAAAAATGCAAATTGACAGTAGCCCAAAGTTTATATATATATATATATATATATATATATATATATATATATATATATATATATATATATATATATATATATATATATATATATATTTCTTATCAGTATTTGCCTAAGTAAAGACAATGAACATGACGATGATGATGCCGTATCTGCTTTCGTTAATGACTAAAGAACGTGTCAAATCTAACATACACAGGTAAGTGAATTTTCGAAATTACTATTGCCATTACAAAGAGTTACATTCAATAATAAATTAAATAATACCTCCAATCAAACAAATGTATCTCTCACCCGTAATTAATTCATTTATATTATAATGTTACCTACTCAACATTTACGAAACATTAAAGGATATGGATTAATATAATTATATTTTAAAAGAGAGAAGAAAAAACATTATTCATCGATTTCAATAGATAGAGCCGAACATGAACAGGTTACCATCATGGAATGAACGTATTATATTATTAAATGTGCTGTGTTCTTACGCATGTAGAAGAGGAGTACAAGTTATTGTCAAAAAGAAAGTGAACGAAAACATGTGGTTTTTTACCATCATGGAATGAACGTATTATATTATTAAATGTGCTGTATTCTTACGCATGTAGAAGAGGAGTACAAGTTATTGGCAAAAAGAAAGTGAACGAAAACATGTGGTTTTTTACCATCATGGAATGAACGTATTATATTATTAAATGTGCTGTATTCTTACGCATGTAGAAGAGGAGTACAAGTTATTGGCAAAAAGAAAGTGAACGAAAACATGTGGTTTTTTACCATCATGGAATGAACGTATTATATTATTAAATGTGCTGTATTCTTACGCATGTAGAAGAGGAGTACAAGTTATTGGCAAAAAGAAAGTGAACGAAAACGTGGTTTTTTACCATCATGGAATGAACGTATTATATTATTAAATATGCTGTATTCTTACGCATGTAGAAGAGGAGTACAAGTTATTGGCAAAAAGAAAGTGAACGAAAACATGTGGTTTTATATTACTAATGTTTATGATGAGATTGTAAAATTAAATATGCATGCGCTGTGCGTCCTCTTTACGACATCGATAGAGTCGAAAGGAAGACAGAGAGTAAAAAAACAGAATTCCCGGTCATAAATTGTTATAAAGCTTGGACCCTTTTGCCTAATTGTATGTATTTCTTAAATGGATCTGATCTCCAGCGACCTAATTAACTTATTTGGTTGTCACTGAAACCTTGTCTAGCCGTCTCAGTATCGGCCCCAGTTATGAAAATGTCTGACTTAAAATGGTTAGAGTTAAAGCCACAAAAGCATAACGCTCTTCTGAGTAATGTACTAAATTCTACTCTAGAAACTGGTTGCCCATTTCGGTTAATGGAACACGGTCCTTGAGTGTTACCCCTGAGTGTTATGTACGTTTGTAAATGATCTATAGGCTTTGTAGCAATAATTTGTTGGCCAGCATCATGTAAAATATATGGTTGTCCCAAGCAGTGTTTGAAGTGTCAAAAAGGGGTTTGTAGAACGCTTGTGGGAAATAGTGATCGTGTTTTCCAAAATGAAACCGGAGACCATGGATGCTGCTGGTGTGGCGTCTCTTGCTACCAAGGGTACATGTTGAAAGCCAGTTGTGGGCTATTTTCCATGGGCGTCCTCAGCATAGCAATCAGCTAATCAAATTTAATATTTATATTTTGTGTCACCCTGGTGGTGAGCCTCTCGGAGACCACTTCGGTTATAGCATTATGAAGATGGGGCTCCATCCATGCCTTTCACTGGATGTTCCAGGTCGAGGGTTGACGGCAATTGATGTTGACAATGGTGAATCCTTTCTGTGCCTCTTCTCTTCCTCTTGGACTTTAGACCTTGATGGTATGTCTCTCTTCATTGTTAATTGAGACGCGGCCGCAGCTTTATACGTAGGGGGCATTTAGTATTTTTCCATAGAACCTCAAATATTTAAGTAAACAAAGACCAAGTACACGACTGGATCTAGTTGTAAATCAATATATCATCATATTCAAAATTTATATCGTCGACATACTGATGACTTGGATCAATTGAATCTAAATAGATTCTATATACTCTGTACATATAAAAGTGTAATCCAGACAATTATAACGGCGTTCAGCATATTTAAAATGCTTCAATTCGTTTTACCTAAAATATAACTAAAGTCTAACAAGAAGAATAGAAGTAGGCTGATACCGTCACAATTCTAAGAGAACGGTCTTGGAAGTTGAAACTCAATTATAAAGAAATATTTAAAGACGGCCTTAAGCTGTTGTGTATACGGGCCATGTGACCAACGAGTTTAAGTGGCATTAGCTTACAGAGAACAAAGTGCAATACAGAGCTGTGTGTATCACAACAAAGGAAATTATGATCAAACAAATTATAATGTTTATATTCTAGACAAACAACCTTAACAGTATATCGAGGACGAAAGAAAGCAAATATGAAAGTAATATACTGCCCTATTCTTTTCTGAAGGAGAGTGACCATTGTTGTCACCCACAATACATCTAGCCCAAGGAGACATATCCACTAAGATCCAATATAAACTGTGATGCAAGATATATGTAAATACGTGTATAATTCTTTACAAAGATTGCTTTAATTTATTATATATTTCCATTTTCCCTATACTGTAGCGAAAAAACGTGTCCGCATTCGTCTTGGAGAAATCATAAGTTAATATTATCTTACTTATCAACGAAAAATAATCTCTGGACCATTTTATTCTGATACTTAAATGACATCCGCCAGTAATAACCAAAACGTTTAAGAACTTTGACAAACGAAAACGATTGAGAAATCTTTAAAAGTAATTATGCTCACGTAATTCACATAAACAAGGACCATGAGGTGTAATCTTGTAGTTTTTGGTACAGGTAAATGATATAACGATATGGAAGAAAAACTTACAAAGTGTGCCGTCAAGAATAAGCTTTTATCTTTCCTAAGCTTGTCTTCTCTAATTGCAATATCTTCTTCCATGTTTCAAAGTTGAGAATCCAATTTTACATTTATATGCTCGAATTTACGACAGATTTTTTCATTGGGCACAAGTTATTAATCTGCAAGATTTACACACCTGTCACGGGATACCTGTTTTGAAAATTGCAGGTAACTAAAACATACACATCACGCAGCTTATTGTTAAAATTATAAATTATTACCCAGACACGCACTGGCTAGTTAGGAATGGGCTTGTAAACATTTTTAATTGGAACCCATTCTTATCTGAGTCTATATTTGTTGCTGTAAGCAGTATTGCTCTTGCAATATAGTTATTTATAGCAGACATAATTTGTTTATCTTAGGCGAACGCATAATTGTCGTTATTTCCGTGTGGGATCCAACTGAGACTATAAACAGATAATAGTGTTAGCCACAGAATAAACGTTTCCATCTGAATCTTCGGAATATTTACATATGTAGTATTCATTACTATGTAAATACACAGTTGATATACAAAGGTAATGAATTCTTTACGCATATTGCAAAACGACTGTTAAATAGTGTTGCTCGGGATAAGTACATATTTTTTTGCACATAAGAGTAATCGTGTGATAGTGTGGATTGATAGTATATGAGACCTTCAAGCCATCAGAGGTTATCAAAAGCATGATACGTTAACACGCCAAGATTACAGTAAATGTCTTCGAATCACGTAATGACATTACATCATGAAACACTAATTTCAAAGTATAGCGAGAGAATGGGCATGTGAATATTCAATTGATGTCCATTTTCTCTGAGTTGCTGTAATCAATTGTTTGCACTCGTAATACAATTCTTTACAGTCGGCAGGATGTTTTCAAACTTTGTTGAACGAATAATTGTCCTTGTTCAGTTTGGGATCCAGCCGTTCCAACTGACAAATGACATTTCTTGAAATAGAATCAATTGTCTGAAAAAGCACATACTTGTTCTTATGTAAATATGAAGTTCATATCCTATACAAATTAATTTTGACATATATTGCAAGATGACAATAATAACCGGGGTCTGGATAATGGATTAAATAATAATGCACATTCTCTTATCATAATCAACAAATAAGCACTAAAATTTAATAGATTATGCAATTTACATCCATAGAAAGAGCACATACCCTACGCGTATTACAATCTATAATATTCCTTAATTGATATTTTACCGCAAATAAAAAGTCAGTCTCACTCCGTGTGCAAAGCCCATATAGCATGCTCTATTCCGCTAGACTGGTATCTCTGCCAAATATATATATTAAAGATTAATTTTAATGTAACCACAGAAGCCACCACTTCTTTGCAGATTTAGCCTTTAAACACCATTGAGAGAAAAAACAATACTGATTTTGTTTTAATGGTATCCCGAGTTAGTGTGATTTTCCATGTCATACATTAAATGTACTGATGAACTCTACATTTATCGCAGGTTATATAAGTCATAACCGGTATAGCCTTCAAACAATTTTGATTATACAGAACACGCAAATTAACGAGAAGAAACTCAAGATAATAATTTACCACCCATAATAATATGCAGATGTTGTAATCATTAGAGAATGATATAGGGATATAAAAGTTGCAAGATATAAGAGGCCGAAAGACATAGATTGTTTGAAAGATAGAGAAAACGAGCGAGATGGAGAGAGCTAAAGAGGACCGGAGAGAGAGATAGAAAGGCAGATGGGGAGACAGAGATAGAGGGATATAATGATAGAGAATACAGAGACACATTGCGAGATGCAGTGAGATGTGAATAGAGATAAGAGAGAGAGAGAGAGAGAGAGAGAGAGAGAGAGAGAGAGAGAGAGAGAGAGAGAGAGAGAGAAATATAGAGAGATCGATAAAGTGACACAAAACGTGAAATATATTAGAGATTAGAAAAGAGGTAAGGCGATAGAGAGGGTCACATGGATGTATAGCGAAATAAAGAGATTGAGAGACTGAGAAAGAAACCGAAGAATAAGAAACATAGAGAGAGATGGCGAGAAAGATGAGACAGATAGAGACATAGAGAGAAAGAGCGAGAGAAAGTGACCGAGAGATAGTAAGAGAGACACGTCGAAAGAGATCGAGAGTGATAGAGAGATATACAAAGTGATAGAGATAGATAGAGACGGATAGAGAGATGGAGAAAAATAGAGATAAAGAGAGATAGAGATTGAATTATATATATATATATATATATATATATATATATATATATATATATATATATATATATATATGCAGAGAGTGAGATACCTTGGGATACAGAGAGAGAGAGAGAGAGAGAGAGAGAGAGAGAGAGAGAGAGAGAGAGAGAGAGAGAAAGAGAGAGAGATAAGATGGAGACAAAGAACTAGGAGATATATAGAGTTAGAGAGATAGCGGGAGAGAGAGAGAGAGATAGATAAAGAGCTAGATAGTGCAAGATATAGCGATACAGAGAGACCGGGAAAGAGCGGGAAGCGATTGACAGAGAAAGAGAGAAATAATCGTACAGAGAGAGATAGAGATAGATATAAAGACATATATAAAGAGTGATATATATATATATATATATATATATATATATATATATATATATATATATATATATATATATATATATATATATATATATACATGTATATATAAAGAGAGAGAGAGAGAGAGAGAGAGAGAGAGAGAGAGAGAGAGAGAGTGGAAACAAATTAAAAGACTGAGATAGAGAGATGGAGAGACAGAGAGATAATATAGATATAGAAAGAGATTGAGAAAGAGAGAGAGATATGCAGTCAGGCATACATAAGGAGATATAATGATAGAGATATAGATATACAGATACATAAACAGATAGATAGAGAGAGGGGGATAGACAGACATATAGATAGGCAGACATATTTATAGATAGATATGATAGTGCGGTAGAGATATAGAGTTATAGAGAAAGAGATGGTGAAATTGATTGATAGAGAGGTAGAGGAAGAGAGAGATTGAAATCGTTTGAGAGAAAGAGACTGAAAGAGATGGAGAGAACGATATCATTTCTGAATTATCCTTTGCATACTAGAATCAAACTAACCGCTCGGAAATTTGTTTGTTTAAATCGTTCAATGATTGCCTGATCAAGATAAATGGCAGTATGTCTTTCTTGTATATTAACATTGTTTTTACATCAGCCATGATATTACATCCTGAAATTTTTTGCCAAGATCAACCTGTAGTAGCTGTGGTCATTGTATACCATGGCATTGATAAATTTGTTCAAACGCAAAAGCAACTTCTGCTTATGTCTTTGTCAATAACGATTCTACCTCTTTATACCTACTTGTTAACGACAATTAACGCGTATTTTTATATATAATGGCGTCTACCAATTTTGACAGTATCATGGAAAAATAAAATATCAGCCTGATGAACTTCATTAGGAACACTGACATCAAAACGCGCATATTCGATTATTTTAGGCAGTGGTAGATACATTTGCCATATTGCCTGTCGTGCTAACCATTTTTTAGCAGTAAAACCTTTGACATCTGCTGCATCAGCGAGTTTACTAGCTGCAGTTCTGCCTCTCCAGTATCTTCTTGGGCTATAAAAAAAATTGATTCAATAATACTAATGACTAGCCCCTAATAGTAGTTTACCTTTCATCACAGATCTTACTAACCAGTTAGCCAATAATGATTCCTTGAAAGATTTTTTTTAATGGAATTTAACGTGTGAATTAATTTTACATCTGCAATATGCCTATGCTGCATATTGTTACTTTTATAAGCTACATCATGAGGATGACACTTTCATTTATCGGGTATTTACCTGGTTTTGGTTGATCCTGATTATCAAGTAGAATATTGAGTCTGGTTCCAGGACCATAATAATGATATCCTGGCAGGTGTTTTTCTCCTGGGTATTTAGCCCACAGAGTCCCCTGTAATTTTCCTAATTTTGCTGCAATATCACCTCATTTTTTGTACTGTTTGGACCAGGAATAAATTTAAATTTCTTTGTACCACATTGTTCACACTTACCCGTAAGTGCTGATCTGTTATTTTGTGTTGTAATAGTTGTTAGTTCATTTGTGGGGGTACACACCGGCACTTAACAATATATATCATTATTATTTCTTACATATCATGGATGCAATTGACTTTTCAGCGACAAAATAACTTGAACCCGTAAAACACCATGCAGCGCAGCGCTACCAAATTATATCCAGATGATCATAATAGGTCCATTTTGGGAGTGGTAAAACGCAACTGCTTCTTAAATTAATAATTAGATGGCTCAAGTAGGATAAATTGTATCTGATAGCTGAGTCTGTGGATGAAAAGCGATGCTACGAAGTGTTAAAAGACTTTAATGAAAATGCAAAGACCATACATGAAAAGGGTGATGATATTATAAGTTGTATCACTGATATTGATGAAGCACCGTCCATGGATGAACTTTATGGATTTATTAATATAGTTGTGTACGATGACGTAATGCTGGAAAAAGACTCAAATCCAGCAAGAATATTTTCCCAAGGTAGGCATACAAACAATTATGTGATTTATGTTACTCATCAGTACACACAAATACCAAAAGTGATCAGGGATAACTAATATTTTAGCTGTATTTAATGGAGTTGATACGCATACATTAAAAACTATTCATCAGTCTTGGTGTAGTGGAGATATGGATATAATTAAGTTTAGCAATCCATTTAGTCAGGCTCAGTCAACTCCACAAGAATTTATAACGATAAATTTACATGATCTGCAATTGTGATACAGAATAGATCTTGTTAACAATTCTGGATAATTCACATCAGCAGAGGAGGTGTGAGCACAATAAGGGGTCAACGGGTAAACAATCACGTGCATATATTTTTATTAAAAAAATTTAAAAAATACCAAGACAACAGCACAATAATCAAATCAACTAAATCGAGTGAGACTCACGTTTAGAGACTTCGGTTTGGCATTACTGACGTTATTTTTTCGTTTTTGTAAGAAGCGTTAGTTTAACAAATGGAACCTTATAAAATGAGGTGGGTTCACCACCTCTGCTACTGAGAGTGAAAATAGTGAAATCCTAACATCTCACTCCTTTCAGCAATGGTGCTTATTAATGATCTGTGGTGCAATCTAAAGTACCAACTGAGCAATTAGCATCAATATTTATTGATTGTTGTCTTTATTGTCTGCAAGATGTGGGCATCTCCATTTGGAACAAAAACTGGGGCTCAAGCCTGTTTATGCATGGATACACATATAACTGATACTGAAAAAGGAAAGCTAAAAATTATAAGTTCAAGGCTGAATTCACTTTTACTTGTCATTTATTATGACATGTGTCTTTTATAACTGGTATCTTAAAATGGGGATGTACAGCTATATAAATGGCTATATGTCAATTAAAAGATATTAATGATATAATAAGCAAAATGCCAGAGCAGTATTGTCTTATAAAACTGAAGAATAAAGATCAACATGAAATTATATGCATCAATGTTAATTGAAACACATCTATCATGAAAACAAATGATATGAATGAAATGTACATGGATAATGCATTGTACATTATTTACAGATAAGTAATCCTGAAAGTGACTAAGTCAATAAATTCATAGAAAATAGTCAAAATGTATCCCAAATTCCACAAACAGAAATACGTAACTCAATTTTTCTTCCAATCTGGAATACAAAACAAATTAATCCATATGCAGCCAAACCCACATTTCACAAAATCTCTTTTCTGATCTGAAATCATCATGTTGATAGAAAATATTCATTGCTGTAAGGCTAATAATTCATACCTAATTTTCTCAATGAAAATATGAGATTAATCCTGGAAAAATTCAAGATATTATGACTGTAACTATGTCCTTAATACTGATTGTATGTTGACTGAAAAGATTCATTGTTGCCAATGAAACGAGAAGACAAAAACATATGGAGAAAATATTGTTGTTGTTGTTGTAGGGTTTAACGCCATTTTTCAGCACACAATAGGCTATACATGGCGGCCAGTATTATTGGTGGAGGAAGAGCCCGGAATAATCCCCGGAAAGAAAAACCGACCCACGAGAAGCTACTGGCAAGCTTTCTCACATAACTACATTATCCGAATCTTAGACTCGAACCCACGCAGTCAGAGGTGAGATGGCAGTGATCCGTAACGGAGAGCGCTTTAGACCATTCGGCCACTCGGAGCCACTCTAAGAAAATATCATTGTGAGAAAGAAACTTCAAGAAACTGAAATCTGGGTTAATTCTCTAAAGCATGCATTAGCCTTACCAAATTCACATCTTGCATCATTTACATTTATTGTTCACCATTTGTGTTTCAATGTAGAATATTTGATCTGAGGATGAAGACATATATAAATTATGCCACAAAAATGACTTTGTAGAAATATAACTGTAGATAAATAAGATTATAAATAAAGATCAATGGGGTAGACAAAAAAAATGTCTTACACATACCATAAAAACATGTACATGTTGCATTCATAACTGATTCTAAGACACAAAATATGTCCTATTAATGACCTTCATGCCATAAATAAATATTTTAATAACTAATTCAAATTGGTATATAAATTTCTTAAATTAATTTTTTAATACATTCGATCTAATTTATTCATCTGGCTAATTAAACAGCAATACACTCACATCAGACCTGTTATAAGATCCCTAATCCTTAAGTTGTGTGGTCACTTAGTAGTGAGGGTTGGGTTTTTTTCTGTGGTTTTGAGGTTTACTATGCTTCAAAGATCATTGTACACTAACATTCATGCCATCATGAGTGTATAATGAAAGTAGGCAAAATTTTCATTAAATACAAATTTTGTTATTTCAATATTGGTCTATAAATACTAAAAAGCATGCATACATATGTATCTGTAATACTATGTCTTTGACTGTGGAACTAATCTAACTGTTGCATTAATCTATGTCTGCAACTATGACACTAACCTATGTATCTGTAAAACATGTCTTTGACCTGACTTACTAATTTATGTATCTGTGATACTTATATACGTATCATACAGACTCTAATCTATTAATGACAGTATGTATCTGACTCTATGTACCTATGTATCTGACTGACACTAATCTAAGATATTTACTTATATATGAAGCTATGTCAATACAATGATATTTATTGTTATTATCCTTACAGTTTTACACATAGATCATGAGTGATGGTTCAGAGTGGTTTACTAGTTCAACTTCTATTATACTAAAGCTAGATTTTAAACCCTTGAGTGAATAATATATTCAATTATTTCGAGGTGAAAAAGCAGGTAATTGTAATTAAATGTTCTAAGTAATATTCTTTGAATACATACAAATTAGCACAATTTATGTACTGGAATACATATTATCCTTGGTTATCTCTATATTGCTACATATATTCAAATATTGGTCAGTATACACAACTCTATTAAAAACAGCCTAATTACTGAGACAAATGCTGCATGTAAATTCAACTTTCAAAAACATTAATATTACTACTATGCAAATGCAAAGACAAACTAGCCAAATTTGATTATGATCTTTACAAGTACAAAATAATGTAAAATAACCTCTGAAAACTACATCTATTCTGGATGCTAAATAGTTCAGCACAATGACAACATTTGGGTTGCAACTCCAAAATCCTTTCATTTTCAGATCTACTAAAAACAGAAAATAATTTTAAAAATGGACTGGCTCCATTAACTGTTATAATCCAACATAATGAAATAAATATCATATCACCCATGTAGCCCATTTATGCAACAACTTCAACAATAATTAATTTTTAACCTTCAATTTTATCATAGGTATGTTATTATCCTATAGACTACACTATGGACTTTTACTTTTACTTTATATTCTATTTAAGTTTGACTTCCTTTCCATGGTAACATCGGGAAACTAAATGCAGAGAATTGTATATAGGTAATGATATCTTGTTTGACTTCAATACCAAAAATTTGGTGGAAATCCTTTAAATGGTTTAGAGAGTTAAATTCTACAAATGTGTATTTTAATGGATATAATCACATGGAAATAACGATGAACTCCAATATTAGATAGTGAGGGGGAGATAACAAAAGAAAACTGGCAGAACTTAAGGTTATAGTATTAAAAACAACACAAGAATCAGTAAAAGTTCTAAACAGAGAAACTTAATTGTTTTAATCTAAGCATAAACTCAACTGTCCTGCCAAACCAGTAAATATGCTCCTGAAACTACTATTCAATATACATAAAGAATTCAATTCACTTTAACATTTTACTGAACTGGATTGAAATTCATTCCTTAAAACCATTGTTCAAATTTCAAAACTCCTGCATGCCGTTATCTTCTGGGCACATTTCTTCCTCAAATTTCATGACTCCTGCATGCTAATCTCTTCTGAGCACATTTTTCTTAAATCAAGAAAATCTCCAACAAATTAGAAGCAGTTTGATTCCCATTTAACTTACCTGAACTTCACAAATTTCCCATGATTTTCTATGTAATCCACAGGCTTTTCTAACTTTACATTACTTTACAGGCAGGTATCATTACTTCATACTTCAAGAGCAGGTATTAATTGCTTCATACTTCAAATGCAGGTATTAACTGCTTCATACTTCAAAAGCAGGTATAATTGCTTCATACTTCAAAAGCGGGTATTAATTGCTACATAGGTATTAATTGCTTCATAATATACAGGCTTCATAAGGAGGCATCACTGCTTCATGCTTCATACTTCAAAAGCAGATATGAATTGCTTTATACTTTCAAAAGCAGGTATCTGCTTCATACTTCAAAAGCAGGAATCATTGCTTCAAACTTCAAAAGCAGGTATTAATTGCTTTATACTCAGAAGCAGATATCTGCTTCATACTTCAAAAGCAGGAATCATTGCTTTATACTTTAAAACCAGATATGAATTGCTTCATACTTCAAAAGCAGGTATCACTGCTTCATACTTAAAAAGCAGGTATCACTGCTTCATGCTTCATACTTCAAAAGCAGATATGAATTGCTTTATACTTTCAAAAGCAGGTATCTGCTTCATACTTCAAAAGCATGTATCATTGCTTCATACTTCAAACGTTTGTATTAATTGCTTTATACTCAGAAGCAGATATCTGCTTCATACTTCAAAAGCAGGAATCATTGCTTTATACTTCAAAAGCAGGTATGAATTGCTTCATACTTCAAAAGCAGGTATGAATTGCTTCATTCTTCAAAAGCAGGTATTAATTGCTTCATACTTCAATAGCAGGAATCATTGCTTCATACTTCAAACGCTTCTATTAATTGCTTTATACTCAGAAGCAGATATCTGTTTCATACTTCAAAAGCGGGTATTAAATTCTTCCTACTTCAAAGGCAGACATTATTGGTTCATACATCAACAATCAACATTCTAAGTTGCATTAACCATCTAAATGATACTTTAAAAAATTTCAAATATTTTCTCTTCAAAATTTTGTACAACATCTTTGCTGCTTAATAAATTCGAAAATATATTTTTTTAAAAATACCTGACATAATGCATATAAAAAATTATATTCTTTACATGGTTTGTACAGCTCTGAAGATTTTGCAATGACTTTTCAAGGACTTGCACAGAATTCTGTCTCACACAAAATTAATCTTCGCCAGTTTGTGCAGTTTGCAGGTGGAAATGAATGATAAATGAATATAAATGGTAAATAAAAACAGTTTCAAATTTACCAAGTGACATTCTCATTTTAGTTATTTTAAGTGTATTTGTGATGGAGGGCAAAATTCTGTGCATTTTACAAAAAATTCATGTACATTTCAAGGACTAAACTGACTTTTGTTACAATTAAAAATGTTTTAAGAGTAAAGACTGAAAGGTAAGTATTTTTAATGTCATGCAAAACAATGTTCTCTGTTTTTAAACAACAATTAGTAACACACCACTGTATGAGGAATTAATTACTCAGACATTTAAATTGAATACTTGATATAATTATAATATGTGATACAGGTCTACATGGTAAACAGATGATTTTATTTCTCTAATGTACACTGTTTTTCATCAAAACATAATCAAATAAACATATATTGTGCTTGGTAAAGACCGGTTAATAATAAAGTCCAGTAATAAAAAAATGGTCAAGTCATGCATATTCATTTTCATTTACACAACTATATAAAGCTAAGCATGTCTAATAATTAAAACTGTGATAATGGTCTGTGGTGAAGTGAGTGATGATTATTAAATACATGGTTCTACATAATTTCCTGGGAAAAGGCCTGTAACTCCGTTTAGCATGCCCTCCCACCAGCCATCATCATTTTTCTTGAGGACATATATAACAGAATTCTCACTGAATGACAACTCATCTTCTTTATCAGCACCATAATCATATATTGCCACAACTGAAATAGAAACAAAGAAGTGAATTACTGCAAAACAGTGATAGTACCAACATAGATGCACCAAATTACATATAAGCAAAATTAGGCAGAAATAAAAGTAGGATTCCTAAGAGATTATAAACATGATTTATTCTATTTGAAAGGATGTTTGTTATCTCCCCTGCAGATTGTGGATAGTTCAAATTCAGTCTACTGAAAGACAGCTAACAGCCATTTTAACTGTTCTATACATCTTCCTTATTGAATGTTGTCCACCACCCCAAATGTCCTCAAGAGAATCTCTAAGTATGGTCCAAATCATTACACCCAGAGTCCTAGTGTTCTCACAAGATGGTCCAAATTGTAACAACCAGATAGTAAATATCCTTATGAGGATCTCCAAAGATGGTCTCAATATTACCAACCAGTGTATAATAAGATTAAAAAGAATCTGTTCGGAGTCTAAATGTTCTAGTGTGTGTGTGATTTAGATTTTTAATGAAGCTTTAAGTCTTTGATATTACTCTGTTGGGATTCGAACCTGCAAACTCCCGCATCCAAGGCAGACTCTCTTACCACTATGTCTTCAAAGCGATTAATTTCTCATAAGAGTCCAAATCATCATGAATTTGCCTTTGAAATAGCCCCAGAATTATTCTGAGTACAATGACCAGAAACTTTTTACTGTCACAGCAACCTGAACAAAGCCTAATTCATCAAGCAAAGAATACATGTCAATACAACAGTCATGTGATACAACAAAACATCACTGACACATGCTCTATTTTTGATAAATTGGACTTTCTGAAGTTGTCACAACAGCAACAAGTTCTGGTCCTTGTTCTTGAGAATTATTTGTCCTTTCCTTAATTTACAAAGAGTATGTGACTCATATTATCATATTTGTATAACAACATTGGCAAGGGGTTTACTGTTGATATCATGTGACTATCATGTAATGGACATGTAGGTTGCAAGATTTGTGTTGTCATGTGACTAGAAATGCAAATGGCAAGTACTAGGTCAAATTTCATCAATGTTGTAGTTTTATCTCATCTGTCGATTGATTAATGACAAAACAATTTCTCAGAAAATAAATCATTATCCTACAGATTTCATGCAGATATAACTCAATGTAACATCTTTTAATTTTACTAGACATGCTGTTAAGAGGTTACCTTATGCAGCAACCACAGTGATGATAAATTCAAATTTTCTGAGGGGCAAGTAAATTTTACCATACATTCTACCATAAATATACAAAATATCAGCCTGGAACCTGCAATATTATTGTTTTAAAACATTTTCCTAACCTTTCTCAATATATTCTTTTGGGACCCAGTCTACATTCATCAGTTCTGGTCCTGTTGCAGCATAGGGATCCTCATCCATCCGAGGCATTTCTCCGTCCTGTGGCAAATCATCAGTGAATTCAGGTGGAGGTGGTGGATGATTTACATCTGTTTCTCTTGATGGTGGTGGTGGTAAATATGGAGAAGCTGTCAAATAATTCAGCAGTCAATCAATAATTCAATCAACTACACACATTTGTCTGTGTATGTATGTAACTGTTAAGACTGCGAACTCACTACAGTTCATATGGTAATAATTTATTTGGTCTTCTTAGCTGCATAGCAACACAAAAAATATGGCCTAATAAATATTCACCCTTTACAAAAAAAAACAATACGACACATTCCATAATCCACTGATTCAGTACCACCAAAAAATGTGAAATCTACTGTAAGTTATGAAATTAGAAATTAGCAGACATAACATTATTGTCCCATCACATTCAAGCAGACATGCAATCTTTGTCCTATCACATTCAAGCAGATATGCAATCCTTGTCTTATCACATCCAAGCAGACATGCAATCCTTGTCCTGTCATGTTCTAGCAGACATGCAATCCTTGTCCTATCACATTCTAGCAGACATGACATCCTTGTCCTATCACATTCTAGCCGACATGCAATCATTGTCCTGTCATGTTCTAGCAGACATGACATCATTGTCCTATCACAATCTAGCAGACATGAAATCCTTGTCATATCACATTTCAGAAGACATGACATCCATGTACTGCCACAGTCCAGCAGATGTGAAATTAGCCTTCATTCAGTTTATTTGGGGAAATGTCTACATTTTTTGTTGGAGAAGCATAATTTTTGCATTCCAGTTGAAAATGATGAAAATTAAACCTCAGAGAAATTTGAAGAACTAAACAATTTCTGACCACAAATGAACTATCACTTTATCACTTATCACAGATGAATGAAACGGACTCTTCAATAGAATAACAAAACTATCCTGAAAATCAGACATTGGCATTTAAAAGTGCTGTGATAGGTCCCAACAATTATAAAGTGTGACATACAAGTCATTTTCATCCCTTTCTCATGTTTGTACATACAACACAAAACTACAACTCACACAAAACAATGAGATAAAAGTCTCACACAAACAATGAGATAATGTCTCACACAAACAATGAGATAATGTCTCACACAAACAATGCATACCTGCTGGATGGTGAACATCTGCCAGACTTACAAAAACAAAGTTTAGTGTCCACTGACAGTAGAACAAATTTTTGTTTGAGTGTATCGACATCCACCAAGAAAGATAATATTTTTCTATGTGAATCACTGAATTTTGCTGACATAATACCTTAGACAAAAAGTGCTTCTAAAACAATTCTGTCCCATTATCTTTAGGACTGTATATATTTTTCATACACTCAAAACAATTTTTAATTATTTTTTTTTTCTGAAAATATATTTATATTCATTTGGAACAGTTTATGTTCCTCAATTTTTTATCTCTATAGTTCCATCTATATGTCCATTCATATCATGCCATCATCTATCCAAGCCATCCATCCAATCCTTAAATCTTTACAAACATCCCTCCATCCATGTCATGTCATTTATCCATCAATCCATCCAATCCTTAAATCCTTACATACATCCCTCCATATCCCTTCCATCCATGTCATGCCATTTATCCATCAATCCATCCATCCATTCAATTCAATCCGTCCATCCATCTATGTCATGGCATTTATCCATTCAATCCAACCATCCATCCATATCATGCCATTTATCCATCAATAGACCCAATCAATCCATCCATTCATTCAATCCAATCCATCCTTCCATTCATGTCATGTCATTTATCCATCAATCCATCCATCCATTCCTTCAATCCATCCATCTTTGTCAAGCCATTTATCCATCAATCCATCCATCTATCCATCAACAGACCCAATCAATCCATCCATCTATGTCATGCCATATAAATTCACCAAATCACCAAACTACACTAAATTTCCTTACAACTTAATATAAAGCATGAGAAAGGACATGATAATCTTAAACTGTCTAATACAGAATAATACATGATGAACAAGTACATCTAACAAAACAGCATTAATTTCTCTTTACAACACTAACAAAACATATTAACATTTTAATTAGCATTGGCTATTACACAATGCCCTTCACTTTCACTAGCTAGAATTGCCATTAAACTGTTAAGATGCAATTTGTCTGTTATTTTATATCCTGTTTTAAAATTTTGATGATTCCAATTCAACAAACTTGCACTGTTCACAACCACATTTAGTTTATAGATGAACAAATACAATGAACTTTTAAAAAGTGCAAAAAATCATTAAAAATTCGACATTTGAGTAATTCGTTTGTATTTTCATGTTTTCCAGCTGCTTGATACTTGTAAAATTAATACCTTAAACAGATAGACAGAAAAATGTATATTATCTTTATATTTCCAATTTTTATGGCATCATTCAAACATATATAAAACTAAAATGTCTCTTTTCCATTCTCATTCAACAAAACTAACATTGTTTAAATTTAAACAATCTGAAAAATTTAAAATAGTTCTCAATGATACAGCCTACAAAATATCTCCATACATCTGTACACATTTAGTAAAATTAATTGTTAGTAGCTACATGGCTAATTACTGAAAAGATCCATGCAAAAATAAAACTAATTTATACAAGAAAAAAGTCCATCAATAAAAAACACCTGAGGCAAAATAAAGTGATACTTACCAAATGTAGATAAAATGCATCCATAAAACATACCCAACCAATGTAACCAAAATTGTTTGATTCCTGGTTGAAACTAAGTTAGCCATATCGAAAGTTCAATTGTCATGGCTTTTGCAGGTTGCTGCTTAAGAAATTTAGTCCACACTAGTCAAGCAGTTTTTGATTTTAAAAATAATTAATATGATTTTTCTATTCTTTTTTTAGAAATAATGCAGAGCATTATTTGCAAAATCTTGAATGGTCTTGAAACCAAAAACTAAATAACCTTTAACAGATCCTTAGCTATTATTTTAAAACAAAGATGTAATTTCTGCCAGAAGGAGCAATATCTACATCTGGCTCATATTACAAAGCAACAATGCATTAAACTATAAGAGAATTCCCACAATTATGTTGTACATGTATTAGTATAATGTTTAAAAGCACAAGAACACAAATTGTTTTAATGATGAGGCAACCAAAACAAAGTGTCATGCCCATGGACACAAACAGGTAGACGACTCTAATCAATCTTATGGTAGGATTCAAACTGAGACCCTTCTAGTAACAGGCCTAGCATACTTACCACTGGATGATGAAACAACATTTTGTCTCCAAGCTACACTTCAGAAAGAACACTAAATGGAGCATGAATTTCAGCAAAGATAAAACATCCATTATTTTTTTTAAATTCAATGCATCCAAATTTAACCAAGTCCTAGGAGTCGATGAGAGGAAAACCAACAGTTGTTGTGAATGTTGTGTGAGTAAAAGCAAGAGCAAGGTATCCACGGGAAATCATGAAGCACGGATATTTTAGCTGGGTATAAAAGCATTTGGGAATTCTCAGTAAGAATTTTCAGAGGTGTAAGAAGGCAGCTGAGATAATGGATGGTGAAGAGAAACACTCAATTTGTATTCTTTAATTATTAAAATCCATAAACTGACAACATGCAAACCTGGCACAGAGTCATTCATGCTGTTGGAAGTACTACCCATATCTACACTGCCCTCAATAACCATGCTTATGGGTGGTGGTGGTAAAAAGTCACTGTCTGGAACAAAAAGGCAACACAACATTCAAGCATACATATAATTATACAAACAACACTGATTTTCATATCCAATATTAGGTCTGGTCTGCATCTGCATAGCACACGTATAGCACACGTATATTTACTGCAAGTTTTATGACTTGTGTTAAACACATTTTTACTTTAAGTCATGATCATTTGTGAAAATAAAGATCAGACCTTCTGTTATTGTGTTGTAGTGGTGGTAGTTAGCAATGTGATCTGAAGTCACCAAGATAATATCAATATGTTTATACTCTCTACAAAATGTACTCAAGAAAGATGTCAAGGTTACAGCTTGTAGAATATTCCAGGTTTTTTTTCTTCATTTTCTTCCACTGACCCAACAAGTTACAGACAATCAAGTACTTATAAAAAGTTTATACTTCTAAAATTTACTTTTTATTTTTCAATAACCCACACATTTCATTTCCTAATTATCCCTTTTTATGAGTGTAAAACCAAAACTAATGACCCATTTGTACATATATCGCTTGAATTGTCCTAATATCAGTTTTCTTCCTAATGGTACTAAAAAAAGATTATGACAAATTATGTTATAACACATGATTCCATGGAATGTGATATCTTACTAGTAAATCAAGTTATGACAAAACTGTAAAATAATATAACACAAGGGTTCCATGGAATATATTTAACTTGTAAAATCACATTATCATACAGACAAAGCAGTGATAAACAACAAATAAATTTAATAGCTGCACATAAACTTAAATTATAGGGCATGAGGTGCTACAAAAGCTTGACATAAAGAGGTATGGAATACATATTTACAATAAATACAACATTAATTCTTACAATTGTACAAATTTGGGGTTAAAATCTGGGAGCGGGTCATTCGCTGGCCTGAAGAACAAAAGTTGAGTATATAGCCCATTCGGGAAATTGCAGATCAATCAAAGGTAAATTGCTTGTAACAATGGGTGCAAAAGGTAGGAATTAGCATTGGCAGGATTGGCCAACATTCTTTGTGCAGAAATAGATGGCTAAAGCAAGATATCTTGTCAAAATATCAACTTACTCGCTAAAAAATATAAACCTATTGATTTCTATCTCATCCATTAATAAAAAATATCATTCATTCATATTTATGTACTTAAATTGATCACACAAAACAGATGAACCACAAAATAATATTTAAATTAATTTTAATCGTATGTTATAAGCACATCCACTGTCTTGCAAATCCAGCATACACAAGCTACAAAGACACTAATGTCTTTTGGCGTCTTTATTCAACAGAAATGCTGTTATCAAAGAATCCTACTTTAAAATCAGTTTCTTTTTCATATACATTGTGTCATCAAATTACAAAAGGAGAATATATAAGATGAGAATGAGGTAGCATCCTTCACCCAAAACTTGGCATAATTGGAATACACTCAAGATTTGTATGTCTCTTATTGGAAAAATGATTTGAAACTACCACAGTAGCTGCAAGTACATGTACATATAACTTATTTAATCAACAACATCATGTGTACATCACACATAATCAAAGATATCATTATGATAACTATTAACTGAGATGACTTATTCTTCGCTGAAATGTTCCAAAGTTAATTTTCCAATTAATAAACTTACAAAAACTATTTCTTTGTGTTCAACTTCCATTAACTTTTCCAAAAAAGAAAAACATTTGTACATGGTTCTATGATGACTTGTAAACTCAGGTGTATGGGCCCCCAAGTAGCTAAGTGGTCTAAGGAACTCACATTTACCAATCACTGACATTACACCTCTGTCCACATTGGTTTCAGACTCACCCAACATTTACCAATCACTGACATTACACCTCTGTCCGCATGGGTTTCAGACTCGACCAACATTGGTATGTGAGAAAACTTGCTGGTAGTTTCCCATGGGTCAGTAGTTCTTTCTAGGATTGTCCTGGGTTCTTCCCTACCATATATACAGGTCACAATGCATAGCCTAACATGCTGAAAAACAGCATTATACCTAGAACATGGGGCCCTGAGTGGTTAAGTGGTCTAAAGAGCTCTCCGTTACAGATCACTGCCATCTCACCTCTGTCTGCGCGGGGTAGAGTCTAGATTCAGCTAATGTAGTTATGTGAGAAAGCTTGCCAGTAGCTTCTCGTGGGTCAGTGGTTCTTTCCGGGGGTTTTCCCGGGTTCATCCTCCATCAATAATACTGGCTGCCATGTATAGCCTATCTTGTGCTGAAAAATGGCATTAAACCCTACAACAACAACAAATACCTTGAACTATTTCAATGCAGTTGAGATTTCCAGCAATTTCATCTATTTCACACTGTATCACTCAATCAAACTATTTCTGAAAATGATTTCAGTAATATATTATAAAAAAAAGTCACACGATGTTCCCAGTGAAGTTTTTGGCCTCCTAATAAACATCAAGCTGCTTCTGGTCATTTGAGATGTTGGTTAGAGTTAGCACATGGTTCTATTTATAGACATGAAGAAAAGATTCACTTACACTAATGAAGGTAACATAACCCAAATCATTGAAAAACTGCTGAACAATCTGAAAAAGTTAAGGTGCTGATATTGGTCACACCAGGTCCAACAGAACCCCTTAGGATTGGAGGTCTCCAAGGTAAAGAACCAAACCATGTGAATTCTTACCAGTTATTATGATGTTATCTGCCCTGATCATGTATGACACAATACTTTAAAACTTATTTGGGTGTTGGATCCAATCACATCCAGGACAACAAATGCTAAGAAATATCCCTTCTTTCTACTGAACTGGTAAAAGCAAGTGACATCTCACACTTTGATTAGTTCAGTTCAATTTAGGTACCATTGCAGAGCACTGATGAAATCCTATACTGGCTCAGTTCAATTTAAGACATTGCGCACCAACATGACTGTAATGGAATCCAGATTGCTCAGTTTGATTTAGATACCACTTCTGAGCCCAGATTGAGTCCTGTATGGGCTCAGTTTGATTTAGATACCACTTCTGAGTCCAGATTGAGTCCTGTATGGGCTCAGTTTGATTTAGGTACCACTTCTGAGTCCAGATTGAGTCCTGTATGGGCTCAGTTTGATTTAGAGACCACTACTTCTGAGCCCTGGCAGCATCCTGTATTGGCTCCATTCGATATAGGTTCAACTTTAGAGCTCTGGTAAAGTCCTGTGTTAGCTCAGTTTGATTTTGGTACTTTTCAGAGTCCCATAATGGCCCAGATTCATTTAGGAACCTTTTTGGAGCCTCGACAGAGTCCTGTATGGGCTCATTTTGATTCAAGTACCCTTTCACTGATAGTACTGGATTTCACAGTACCCTTTCACAGATAGTACTCAGTTCAATTTAGATACCACTTCACAGCCCTGATAGAGTCCTGTATTGATTCAGTTTGATTTATGTACATCTGAGCCCGACAGAGTACCGTATTTGCTCCATTCAATGTAGGTACCACTTTAGAACCCTGACACAGTCCTGTAAAATACTTACAAGTGGAAGGATATTGTGATTTCAAGATAAAGATCTGATTCCTGATGAGCAATAGCCCATTCTTAACAAAGCTTTGACCATGAGCTGGCTTTACAAATTTTACCATCTTTAGAGCACCACCATCAGAACACACCTCCCTGCTCCTCTGTACCCTTCACTGGCTATCCATTTGATCCAGAATCAAACACAAAATTTGTTCTCTGTGCTAAGTTTCACTGACGGACTCCAGTATAACATACCTATCCGGCTTCACCCATGTGTATACACCAGCAAGATATTTACGCTCCTCTTCTGACAATCATCTACTCATTGTTCCCACTATGAAAACAAAGTCATATGGACATCGTTCTTTTGCATACCAAGGCCCAGCAATGTGGAATGAATTGCCCATTGAAATTAGACACAGTGATCCCTTCCAAGAGTGTTCTTAAAACTCACCTTTTTTGACTGCAAGAACAAACTTAAAGACCTAATAATGTTTCCTACCATAAATATTTTCAGCATTTTTTGTTTTCTAATTTCATGGTATTTTGTTTTTTAGTAGTCATTTCATTATAGATGTTGTAAAGCTTCTAAATATTTGGATCTATACAACAAAGTCCTCATTATTGTTATTATTATTATTATTATTATTATTATTATTATTACTATTATTTGCTATTTCCTGTGAGCACGTATTGATACCAGTGTTTGTTTTGGAAATGCGGGTCACTAAAACCTCATAAATATTAATAAGGTATTTGTCAATTGAATGGTTAATGAATGACGTTTCCAATAGTGTTTTGAAATTTTGCATGTGATGACCCAGTGCTGAAAAAAGTCCCTAAAGTCTTGCTAATTGTTTTCATTTCACAGATGGTATATTTCAATTTTCAATATACCAATACAAAATACAAATTCTAATCTTTCTTTTGATACAAAATTTGTTTTTTGCAACAAATATTTAAGTACTTGCATTTAATTTGAAAATAATTTCAAAATATGCCTTTCCAAGTTGACCTTTAAAAGACATGCGGTCAAAGTCTCCATATTTGTTTTGCTATAAGCATAACATCGTGTAAATTCAGCAAGCACAAGACAAATACTGATTTACATACACTGTTACAATGTTCTATATCAGTAAGAAATTCTTTTGTATATTTATTTATTTATTAAATATTTTGTGAAATATTGCAAATATTTTCTCATATAAATGCTCACATGTACATTTTCCAAATTTACTGCAAATTATTTTACAGTTTACTTTTCTTCTTCAAACCTTGCTTTAAATACAAATTAATGCCAATTTATTGTATGCAAATTATGTTTAAACATTTTAATGATAAAATGAAATCTCTGTAAATGAAATTCAACCAAAAAACTCTCAAAGATTGGTGGTACAAATAGAGTACAAAAAATGATTTGTCGATGTTTTGTCCCATGATAAAGTACTGCTATACAATTTTAGATAATGAAACGGGGTTTTTAACTGTACCTAAAACACTTTTTGTTCATTTACAGTGTAGAAATATGAAAGTATGGATTATCCTGGTCCTTACTGCCAAAAAGCAGGAGTAGTGCTGTTTCAATATCTTCCAAAACTTGTTTAAAAAATAGACAAACTGTCAAATGGAATTGTAATTGAAATTTTCAACTTTTTTTAAGAAAAATAATCTAACATTTGATGAATTTTGCAATACCCTAACATTTCTTAATGATTGGTGTCAGTCAATTAACCAATCCACTCTTTCCAACTGAGAAAATAGTGTACTTGACCAGAAGAAAAAAACAATAAACTTCTAATGAAGGAATTCAATACTACATTGCCAGTAAAAAATTCGTATCATGTGACAGAAAAGAAATGCTGCAATGAGAAATGGCTGCAAATGTGTGTCAAAGCAATGAAGCTAAGTTGCCATATATTACTTACAGCTATAAAACTTTTACCATACAAATAGAAAATGAAACAGAAAACGACATCACAAACAGTGAAACACGAAAAAGTATTTTTGCAACAAACAATAAAGAAATCTGCACGTATTAAAAAACTAGGAATCTCAATACAAACAACCATTTGACTCAGTTAATAATAAAATGTGTCACTATTCTATAAAAAAAAATGTCAATAAAAGAGACCACACATCAACAATCAATTATCATCAATTTTGCAATCTTCAGCGACTTAACAAAAACACAACATCAAAGCTTCACAAAATGGAAGGGGTCTGTCACAAACACATTAGGAAATAGAATTGTTAAGAAAAGACCTTGAGGAACTTCAAGAGCAGCATCAACTGCTCACCAAAAAATATGGAAAATTAAACATCTTGAAAAGTAACTGCTCAAAAATTAAACCATAAGCACAGAAGCAAAGTGTCTCTATTGAAACAATCTTTATCTGAAATGAAACATGATAATACAATGAAAAATATGACATTTTAAAAAAAGAGACACAAATATGAAACTAGCTACATTGTCTCATAAGTTATCAGAAAAAGACCTAATGGTGTGTGAGTAGCCGGATATAATTGAAGATTTTTTGGAAATGAAAGAAAGTCAAATCAAAACAAAACATATAGCTAGAACTTACATTGATAAACTAAGGTTGTATGTGATCCAGCTGGCAGGTCTGAAAGTTGCCATGGAGAAAGTGACACCTGTCTCTGAAGTTGTATAAGCAATACATTTTTTTTAAATGTTTGACAAAAAGGAGTTACTAAATAGCACAGTGGTGCAAACAATAATTGATAAAGGACATTTCATTGTGAAGGCAAACATTGCTGAAAAAATTGACAACTGTGAAAATTGGGGTCTTAATCAGGTAGGAACTATCATCACTGACATTGCAAATAATCATCTCATTGAAAGAGCCAACATACAAAGTAAATCATTAAGAAAACAACCTAATGAGGATTTTATTAACAAAATTTTAAATGAGTGGAGGGATGACATGTTAAAAAGTTTTGAGAATGACATTAACAAACAGTCTGTTAAAAACTTTCATTGTATCGCCCATGTCTTGTTGGGTTTCCATACATATGTAATGACATTAAAGTACTGGAGAAATCTTTGGTCAGTATGAAACATTAGGATGAGACAGCTTGCCGATCTTTAAATTCATGTCCAAGGCAAATACCATCACTGAGCAAGTTGTCAGGACAACATACGACACTTTTGGGCTGGCTGGTGATCACCTTGGTCTGCGCTATCAATGGGAAGCTTACTGTACTGAAAAAGGTATATAGTCTATGTTCTGGACATCAGTTGGCATTCTCAGAGCATAGAAAATTTTATGAACTGTTTATAATGTATGCCAATGTTTTCTTCTGAATAAAATGACTGGTTCAGAAATATGTTGTCCAGTATTTGAATTATCTGGTTGAAGAAAAATAACTGTTTTAACCCAATATTTTCTTCCCAACACTGAAATCTAGTTTTGACCATATCCAGTACCAATTAATCTGGGCATTCATAAAGGAGCGTTTGGACAAAGTATGACCAGGTATTGGACACATTCTGCATTTCAGGACTAAGAGTGGGCTACTATAAAGACAATCAAGGTTGTTGATGGTGTAGCTTGAATCTGTTCCAGCACTCGAGACGTCCAAAGCCAACTGATTTCAGGAGTATAAGTCGAGTATTGGCAATCACGTGAATAATCGCCAATGCCAGTAAGGGGGTCCAAGTGAGGTGATGGAGTGTAAAATTATGGTTTAAAAAAACATCATACCACTTCATTACTGATCAAGTAGTCTGAAATACTTTGATTATGGCAACATAGATTAAGTATACTGGGAAAAAATATACCCATATACTATAACACAAGTTCAAGATACATGTCTGGACAATGCTTGAGCTGGTGTGGTCTGGAAACAGCTGGTACAAGATCATTACAGCCCATTCTCAGGGTCTGTCTATGTTGATTTACATCATCTACTGATACAGATGGACCTTCATACCATCAGTACATGCCCAGTAGAAAATGAGGAAATGATCTATACTGATACAGATGGACCTTCATACCATCAGTACATGCCCAGTAGAAAATGAGGAAATGATCTATCTGTTCTGTGGCAATGAAGGCAGGGCAGGCACGAAGAGAGGCGCATCATGACCTGTACTACTTATTTGTTTTATAAATGGCCAAGCTTTCCAATTTCAGAATATCACACATAATGGATTGCTGATTGTGCTTCGAAGCTACTTTATTTGCCTGAGTTATCTGTCTCTACATGTTGGTCGTATATCTTCAGACTAGAGTCAGCACATGTTATATGTAAGGCCTGAATTGCATCCTATACAATTGATACAGGACTGATTATCTTCAGACTAGAGTCAGCACATGTAATATGAAATCTTTAAGGTGTTGCACTGAACTTATTATGACAGGGAATAAAGATAAAAAGCCCAGGTAAATTACATCTATGAACTTGCAACACGAGAACAATTACTTGACAGACTTCATAATAAAAGTAAACTAATCAGCTTACCTTTTGATAGCTAGTTAAGATGGTACAAAAAGGTCATTGTTTAATGAAGTCAGGCAATGAAGTGCAAAATATCAGTCTACTATGAAAAAAAGCAGACAATAAATACAAAAATCATTTGTATATGCTTCCCTGTTGCAATAAAATATCAAAAAATTACTGTCAATGAAATGATTTCAACATTTATTATGCCTCAAGCAAGAACCTTCCAAGTATGAGCATATGGAATAACAATCTATGCACGGCATTTGTAATTAAATCCCTCAGACAAAGGCTAGTTCATTCACACGCGACTTCCACCTTGGCAAGCATATGGAATAACAATCTATTTGTAATTAAATCCCTCTATCCAAGGTTAGTTCATTCACACGCAACTTCCACCTTGGCAAGCATATGGAATAACAATCTATTTGTAATTAAATCCCTCTATCCAAGGTTAGTTCATTCACACGCGACTTCCACCTTGGCAAGCATATGGAATAACAATCTATTTGTAATTAAATCCCTCTACCCAAGGTTAGTTCATTCACACGCGACTTCCACCTTGGCAAGCATATGGAATAACAATCTATTTGTAATTAAATCCCTCTATCCAAGGTTAGTTCATTCACACGCGACTTCCACCTTGGCAAGCATATGGAATAACAATCTATTTTTAATTAAATCCCTCAGACAAAGGTTTGATAATTCACACATGACTTCCACCTTGGCAAGCATATGAAATAACAATCTATTTGTAATTAAATCCCTCAGACAAAGGTTCAATAATTCACACGCGACTTCCACCTTGGCAAGCATATGGAATAACAATATATTTGTAATTAAATCCCTCAGACAAAGGTTCGATAATTCACACGCGACTTCCACCTTGGCAAGCATATGAAATAACAATCTATTTGTAATTAAATCCCTCAGACAAAGGTTAGATAATTCACACGCGACTTCCATCTTGGCAAGTATATGGAATAACAATCTATTTGTAATTAAATCCCTCTATCCAAAGTTAGATAATTCACATTCAACTTCCACCTTGGCAAGCATATGGAATAACAATCTATGCACGGCATTTATAATTAAATCCCTCAGACAAAGGTTAGATAATTCACACGCGACTTCCACCTTGGCAAGCATATGGAATAACAATCTATTTGTAATTAAATCCCTCAGACAAAGGCTAGATAATTCACATTCAACTTCCACCTTGGCAAGTAGATGATACCCTAACATCTTCTGTTGCTAAAAATGGACAGAAGACAAGACTAGCATCTTCTTAGCTTTGAGGGACTGGATTTGTTAGGTAATGGATGTAACATTTTATATTTAGGTTTATGATGAAGAAATTATTCCTTCTAGAGTTAAAGTAGATTTTCAATTATACAATTGTATACCTTATTTATTTAAAGAAAATAAAAATACAGATATTTATGAATTTTATGACTCGTTTATGATGTAAATGTCACATTAAAAAATATGATTTCATTCATTTTATAAATGCTGTAATTGTAATGTAGTTATGTCAATCTTCACCTTTAGTATTATTTCTCTCTGAAATATATTCAAATGATAATATTTTTTTTTAATCAATATTTTTAAAATATTAAGAAAAGAAGATCTCTATTTTGCTGAGCCAACCCTATGTACTAAGAAAACATGGAGCTTAATCTAAAAAAAAATTAATACAAAACCTGTACCTGAATTTCACAATGCAATAAAACAGTTTAACACTTAATTTAACAATTTTGTACACTGACCTTAAACTTATCATGTGGATGAAAAGATGAATGAACATAACCATGGACTTCAAAATTGTCAAAATTGTGTTGAACTTCTGTCAAGGCTGGCTCAACAACAACTGAGATAAAATAACAAAATTAATTCTGACATGGGTATTTTGTGTACATGCTGACTACACTCACAATCCTAAAATAATTTCACTTTTGTTACTTTTTTTAAGTTTATATTTGATGATTGAATTATTTTATAATGATGATGCTTTAAGATGTCAAAATTCCTAGCATTCGGATCAAGGGAAATAATAAATGTTAATGTAACCTTCAAAATCTATTAAATGAGAGCAGCAATTTATGATGCATACAAAATTAACAAAACTCAGTAAAAAAGCTTAACTGCCATGACATTCCACATACATTATTAAATGGAAATACTGAAATCTTTTTATATAAAAAAAGTAAATAACTCCAAACCTGGTAGGAAAAATTATTAGTCTACATCTTTTGGTCAAATTTGAGTCTCATCTTTCCACTAAATTAAACAGGTGATTCATATGTTGTTGTTGTAGGGCTTAATGCCAATTTTTGCAACACGATAGGTTATATGTGGCGGCCAGTATTAATGGAGGAGGAAAAACCCGGGAAATCCCCAGAAAGAACCACCAACCCACAAGAAGCTACTGGCAAGCTTTCTCACATACCCACATTGGCTGAATCTGAGACTCAAACCCAAGCAGAGGTGAGGTGGCAGTGATCCGTTACTGAGAGTGCTTTAGACCACTCGGCCACTCTGGGCCCCTATTCATATGTAAAAACTGATGGTTACAAAATATTGAATACATGCAATTTAAACAACATGTTCCATGTGATAAGCAATCTTGTTACATGTACAAAGCAAATAAATCTCAAATTCATGATGATATATATAAATTTATATATAAGTCAAGCATGCACAAATTTTGCTTGTCCATCATTATTAACCTTATTGATTCATAACAAACATTTTGGAACACAATAACTAGGAAATCAGTCTACACAGTATGAAATAAAGTAAATACCCAAAAATTACTTCTGAGACTTTTTTTCTTGATTTAATTGTAATTTGGTCCAAATTTTCATGAGCATTACAGTATATTGAGGGGTGGGGGATGTTAGTACCTAAAAGCAATGAGGAAACATAAAAAACATGATGACTTCTGATATCAAATTAAAAGGTTTATGAGATGAGGTGTACTTCGGAGAATTTAAAATTAAATGAGATTATAGTGAGTCAAAATCTGTAAGATATGAGCTTAAAATTTTATTGTAAATCAGTATTCACTGTAGAAAATAATTAAACTGAATGCAAATGTTCCTTATGGCGGTACTCAAGTTACTCTGAGAGTTCATATGAAAATGACAAAATGTTATAAATTACGACCATGGCTGACTACCCCACATAAAAGTTCCTGCCCTGGGTACCAAGTACATTTTAATGTAACAGCCTTTATGATACTAAATTAAAATCAATACAAATATTCCTTGATTTTCAGCAGCTTTTTCACAACAGTAGCTTTAAAACAAGAAAAATATTCCCTTTTGATAAACTATTTATTGATTTTTCTTATGACATACCTGATTCACCGCATCATGCAAACTTTAATATATTCTTAAAGCAACCAACTTCCAACTACAATCATTTCAGGTACAGTTAATTTACCCATTGAGTTTTGGTGCATCATATGTGAAATCCTCGCTGCCATGCTACCAGGAATTGGAGATGGAGGACCCATACTCTTTGACATTGGTCTTGCCATTCCAACAGGTGTATGAATTGTTCCCATCATTATTGGAGTTGATGGCTGGTATGCACTACGCTGCATATTAATCTGCTCCCTGGAGGCATAATTGTTTGGAACTGAAGGGGGTGGCACCACTGGGGCTTGTGTTCTTGCACTAGAAATGAAAGAAAAATCAAAAATGGTACTTCAAACTTGATATGAAGGTTATCTTAATAGTATATCTATAATACCAAAAATCTTTTTATCATGAACTAAACACAAAAACGTAACCTAAATCAGTAAAATGCAGAAATTTATGGCACTAATAGTGATACATATAATCATTTAGTTTCATGATTAATCATGAACATTTTTAAAAATAAACTTTAAGCACAGGTTTAACCAAATTCAGTAGTCACAGTGACCAAAAATAAATGTGTTTGATTTGAATTTGTTAACATAGCTTTAACAAATTTCTCAGTCAAATCACTACGATATCTGCAGTGTGTAAGTTTAAAGTGATGTCTAGCACTAGACATCATGCCACAAACATGCATGATGTCGCATCCAGTCACATTATTATGAGCACAGGCCAACCAGTCATAACACGAACCTCTCAATGCTGAGCACCTAGCAAGTCAGCTGTTAGTTTATTACCATTTTTATAAGTCTTAAATTCTGAGTTTGAACCCAAGAACTCCTGCATCCACCTGAGTGGTCAAGGAAAAGTTAGCATCAAGGGTACACTACTTGTCAAGTTGCATCTAGTCACCACATTTCATGCCCAATAACTCATCTGTTTGTGAACTAAACAGAGTCCCTGAGAGGGACTGATGCTCTAATGGCAAAAAGTAATTTCAATGAATTCAGAAAAGATAATTTTTTTCCTTTTAATTGCTAAGCATTGAATCCATCTCTGATATTTTTCAGGAACAAAGTGATTTTCAAATTAGCCACAGAGGATGTCAAATTGGCACAATTTCATTTTGATAGAAATGATTCTCCATTATGGAATAGCAACAATAACAGGATTAGAAGGTGCCACGGTGACCATACTGGATATCATATTGGTACCATTCCATTTAGGAATAACTTCACATCATTAATATTTTTATGGTGAAAGTGCAATAATGATAATGACTAGCCATCTAAGGGAAGCAGCTGCAGCAAGATTTTCAAGGTATCTTGTGGTGGTCATATTGTTAGTCAGATCTGCATCATTTTCATTTACAACCAACTCAACTTCACAAATAAAGTCTTTCATTGATAATCAATGTCAATTTGATCATTCATTCAGAAGTAGTGGTAACAAGATTTTCAAGATGGCAAATTTCAGTCAAGATCATGATCTGGTGATCTAGACAGCCCATGGCACAATTCTGCTACATGGATCATCAGTAAGGTCACAGTTTGTGAAGGCAGCTGAGACATAGCACATATTCCTTTTATTGACAATCAAACCTTCTCTGGAACCACCTCTGATGGGGTCAAGATGGAAAAAAGAGAACACTTGAGGCAGCACTGAAGCTGTTCTTTTTACCTCCTCAATATTACCTCAGCACAAAAGGGAAGAACTTCAAAGGAAAGACCGCAAACTTGCTATAAGATGGAAAGGCAGTTACTCAGCCTCATCATTAGGTATACCTTAGCCTTTATTTTATCAGCAGTTCCAACAGTATTCTGCAGGCAACAAAGTCTCAGTAGTGGTTTCTATATGATATTGGACCATATCACCATGGACCACAAAGCACAAGCATTACAAAAGGGATGGGGGGGAATCAATAAGCATTTTGTGCAAACTAGATGTGTGTTATAGTTATCTTCTATAACTATAAAAGTCTTGCACTTTGTCAAAAACAATCTCTGAAACTCGGGCCCCCCCCCCCCCCATGGAGTAGCATGTGTTAATCTCAGTTAATAATGAACTCATGCAGTATCTTTTTGACAAAAGCATATTTTCAGTCAGATCAAGTTGGATCAGAGATAAAGACAATCGACTGGTACCAAGAAAAGATAATCAGATGCAAGACCATGTCATTACTATATAATGATCTCACTCATTATCAAAGTCGTATGTGATCTTGATGACATAGACCCATGTTCCAAGTCTGATCAAAGTTGAATGAGAAATATGACCTGCAGAATAATAATAAGGAATGCTGAGAGACACGATACATGGTGGATGATGTCTGATGGATGGATGAAATAAACATAAGTTCACAAGGCAATGTGATCTGATAAGCTAAAAATGTGACTATTAATAGACATGCCAACCCTCCCATTTCTTGTGAGCGACTCCCTGAAGTCAACCACATCTCCAACACTATTATTTTTTTCTCCCAAACAAAAATTCATTTTGTCTAAAACAATCAGGAAAAATTTAATTTGTTTCACAAAAAATGTTTGGAAAGTCCCCAGTGTATAACACTGGTACTGCACAGAAGTTCTTTGAAAAGCACACAAACTTGAATCCATGTTTGGTGATCTCTTCTACAATGTCTAAAGAAATGGGAGATACAGATGAAGTTGGAAGGTCAAGAAATAAAAAAAATTCTTTCCATGCTCCATATAGCTTGGAATTTCCATGCCTGACATGTGAAAGTAATAAACATAATTTGCAAGACGTGCAATTCTGCAATTCATGTTTCAGTGTTGCCAGTGGCTTGCCTGATGATTGTTATTGGCATCTCCAGTCAGAAGTTTTTAATCTTACTGTTTATTTTTATAGACCTTAATTGTTTACTGCAACTTGTAATTTGAGTGCCAGCATTAAAATTATGATTATCTTTAGCGAAATTAGAATACACTGACAGATCAATTAATCAAGTACAGGTAAATCTGCGACAATTGAATAGATCCATCTCATATAATAAAAATACTAAGACTTCATGATTATTATTATTATCATTATTATTTAGATATAAACCTGAAAATGTACTTTAACAATGTAGATTTATCTGCTCTTTTCTAAGAACTACATCTACTTGACTAACATATATAGTAAGATCGGGAAGAGAAACAAAAATTTAAATGTGCCTTAAGTTTTCATAAAAAGTAAGAAACATTAAACGCAATTCATTTTTGTGAATGAATGCAATTTATATTTTGTTATCTTTTGTTTCTGAGTCAGTATTTTAAATTGCATGTACTTTATTTCACAGGCACTTAACAGCTACAAAGATAAAGGGAAACATCCAAGATGTGTCAAATTTTTGGAAACTTGTGGATTCATCCCTCAAAACTGTGACAAAAGCTGAAAAGCACATTTTACTGGGTTTCTCAAGTTGAATATAATATCCCTCTATCTGCAGACGATCATGCAGGTGCCCTTTTCAAGGCTATGTTCCTGCATCCATCCCATTCAGTATATGACATCACTAAAAAATATTAGTGTGGACAAACAAAGACAATATGTATTGTTAAGGAACTGACAGCAGCTTCTACATAAACGTTAGTTCAGACAATGAAAGTGGGCCATTTAGCACTGCTTATGGATTTTTGCTGCAATAGCAGCCAGAGTTAGATGCAACTGGCTGCAAATGTTTATATCACTAAGGTGTGCATGCATGGCAGTACTAGGTGGAAAAATGACAAAATGGATACTCAAGCAGTGGGATCCACTTACAGCCTTCTTTAAGACAGAGTGTGAAGAGAAGTCTGCCAGTAAGGAAGTCAAAACAAGACAAAGTGTGGAAGCCAGCCACTCTAGGAAGTCAAGTGTTCTGGAATATGTATAGTCCAGGACTTTTAAGTCGAACCTCCTCTTTGTCTCATCATCCCCTTTTTTGACAGATTTAATCTTGAGCTGCAGTCAACCAATGATCCACAAACAGACTGCTCAGATAAAAGAGCTTATCAAGCAGATTATGGCCACGTTTATAAAACCTTCTGATATGACCTATAGAATCGGTTGACTTAATCATTATGCAGAAATCATGATTGGGAAGACAGCTCATAGTTTCATGATAGAATGTAAACTTCCTAAAGATAAGGATGACTTGTTCTTTACCTCAATAAAAGCCTTCATTACAGCATGTAACTAAATATGCTAATTAAACATGGAAATATTTCAAAACCTCATCTTAAACATGTAGGTGTAGCAGATGTGACAAGGAGGCCCTTCAACAGCTTTTAAATACTGGATTTCTTTGTGAAGCAGTTTCCAGCAATCATGCCTGCAGGATCTGCACTGGATCAGCTGCAGATGCAGTTTTCTCTATACCAGGTTGAAGAACTACATCCTGAAATGCTGGAGCCTAATTCAACAGCCGCCATGGACCAAACTTGGATGAAGATCAGTGAGATCAGAGATAGCATTGGTCAAGCAAAATTTGGACTTCTTGCCAAAGTGATTTAGCCATGTCCTTGCCATCACTCACAACTGAATCATTTGAATAAAAATATTTAGTTTTGCGAAAAAGAATAGGACTGACTTCAAGAGCAGCATGAAAACTGAGGCACTAGAAAGTCTTCTTGCTGTGAAATAAGAAGGTATTGTTTACTCACAGAGACAAAGTTATGCTTAAAAGATGCAAATGAGCAACAACCAGGAGAAGTGTTAATTGACTAAGTTGTGTTCAGTCTGTTATTTATATATTGTTATTTATTATATGAAAATAAACCAGTATATGTTTATTTAAAAACTATTCACTTTTTTTGTAAACGTGTTCAAAATTTTTCTCCCTTGATGAAATCCTCCCTTCCACCTTAAATGTTTTCAGGGGCTCTGAGTGGCCGAGTGGTCTAAAGAGCTGTCCGTTACAGACCACTGCCATCTCACCTGTCTGCGTGTGTTCGAGTCTAAGATTCGGCAAATGTAGTTATGTGAGAAATCTTGCCAGTAGCTTCTCGTGGGTCGGTGTTTCTTTTCTGGGGTTGTCCGGGTTCTTCCTCCACCATTAATACTGGCCGCCATGTATAGCCTATATTGTGCTGAAAAAATGGTGTTAAACCATCAAAAACAAAAACAAACAAAAAATGTTTTCAAAATCTTCCTCAAAATACTGTCATTGGGGTTGGCAGGTCTGCCATTAACCCATCAATCACCCCTCCCACATGGGATATATCCAGTATCTGACTATAATCTCCCAATGCTGGAAAAACTTTGTATCAAATATAATAAACCTTCCTCAGCTTGTACAGTAGAAGTGTTGGTTACAAGGAAAATAGTGAGGGATACAAGGACAGAGACAAGGACAAAAGCATGGGACCTATCACACTACATCAAAGTCGAGATATAATAATGACCAAAAGGAAACTGCAAAATTTTGTCATCTACAAACATATCATTAGACTAGAAGCTTATATTCTTATATGACCTTTTACTGCTCTTTTGAGGCATGTCATTTTGCAAAAACTGCTAATTTCTCATAAAATGTCACTTGCTCACTGAACACAACTCTTCCCATGTTTCTGCAAATGCTTGCAGCTAAATATGGTATGATATGTGCTATTAAGTGACACCAGTTTTTCTCGAACTTCAGCATGCCCATGCCATTAAGTATATTTCTATGCATCATGATCAATGTCCATGCCATTTAAGTGTATTTGTATGTAACATGATTATTGTCCATGCCATTTAAGTGTATTTGTATGAAACATGATCCTTGCCCATGCCATTTAAGTGTATTTGTATGCAACATGACCAATGCCCATGCAATATAACTGTATCTGTATGCAACATGATCATTGCCCAGTAATTTAAGTGTATCTGCATGCAACATGATTATTGTTCATGCCATTTAAGTGTATTTGTATGTAACATGATCAATGCATATGCTATTTAACTGTATGTGTATGCAACATGATTATTGCCCATGCCATCTAAGTGTATCTGTATGCAACATGATTATTGCCCATGCCATTTAAGTGTATCAGTATGCAACATGATTATTGCTCATGCCATTAAAGTGTAACTGTATGCAACATGATTATTGCCCATGCCATCTAAGTGTATCAGTATGCAACATGATTATTGCTCATGCCATTAAAGTGTAACTGTATGCAACATGATTATTGCCCATGCCATCTAAGTGTATCTGCATGCAACATGATTATTGCCCATGCCATTTAAGTGTATCAGTATGCAACATGATTATTGCCCATGCCATTTAAGTTTATCTGTATGCAACATGAATATTGCCCATGCAATTAAAGTGTATCTGTATGCAAAACAATTATTGCCCTTGCCATTTAAGTGTATCTGTATGCAACATGATTATTGACCACGCCATTAAAGTGTATCTGTATGTAACATGATTATTGCCCATGCCATTAAAGTGTAACTGTATGCAACATGATCATTGTCCATGCCATTTAAGTGTATCTGTATGCAACATGAATATTGCCCATGCCATTTAAGTGTATCAGTATGCAACATGATTACTGCCCATGCCATTTAAGTTTATCTGTATGCAACATGAATATTGCCCATGCAATTAAAGTGTATCTGTATGCAAAACAATTATTGCCCTTGCCATTTAAGTGTATCTTTATGCAACATGATTATTGACCACGCCATTAAAGTGTATCTGTATGTAACATGATTATTGCCCATGCCATTAAAGTGTAACTGTATGCAACATGATCATTGTCCATGCCATTTAAGTGTATCTGTATGCAACATGAATATTGCATATGCTATTTAACTGTATCTGTATGCAACATGATCATTGTCCATGCCATTTAAGTGTATTTGTATGGATTATCATCAATGCCGATGTAATTTAAGTGTATTTGCATACAACATGAGCCCTGCCAAATGCCATTCAAGTGTATCTGCATGCAACATGATCATTGCCCATGCTATTTAAGTGTATCTGTAAGCAATATCAGTCATGCCCATTATTGAAGTAAATCTATATTCATGCCCATTATTGAAGTAAATCTATATTCAATTTTTATTCTGTCTGGCAGTACAAACATCCCCATTTTGTGCAACTGACCATTTTAGGTAAGTAAAAAATCCCCTTTTTGTATAGCCTGGCTTTTATTTGGCAATAAAATGATCACCCTCTTTTTTTTTTTACAGCAGTACACAAAAAAAACCTGTGGCTATTTTTTCTGCCAAAAATTTTCCTTCAGTATTCTTGCTGATATCTGAGTGCATTAAATAATGTAAGATTCTCATAATTCCTTTCCATTAGAAAATAAACACCACCATATGGCTTATGATTCAACCAAAAAGAAAGAAATGTAATAATGTCTGCCCGCATACGCATAATGTCCTGATTGTGCTTTACTAATGGTGCCTTGTCGAGCTTGCGGTGGGGTGGGTGGCCGAGTATTTGGAGCAGGGGTCAGATTTGGAGCTCCAGTACTGCTGATGGAGGAACTTCGACTCTTCTGACTGACTGCAGATGCACTCTGCAATGGAGATTTTCATAAATACAGTTTGATCTCAATATTTAATATGAACTGTTTCCTCTACAAAATAAAAAAGTGTTTACATCTTACCCATGAATGGCTCATATAAAATGCACTCATTATAAAGTGTCTCTGTGTAAAGCAATCCCTTTTTATAAATCTGATATGGTCTGGAATCCAATTACATTAATTGTAATATTATGTATATAATACCTCAATTTAAGGCAATGAGTAATAAAATATCTACATTATATTATACCCTATACCTTCCACACTGACTGGTTAATTAGAAATACAAAATATCTACATTTTACACCATGCCTTCTATACTGACTGGGTAATTAGAAATATAAAAATATCTACATCTTACACCAGTTCATTTATATTGACTGGGTAATTAGAAATATTAAAATATCTAATATTTACACAAAACTGTCTATACTGACTGGGTAATTAGAAATATAAAAATATCTACATCTTACACCATTTCATCCATGCTGACTGGGTAATTAGAAATATAAAAATATCTACATTTTACACCATTTCATCCATACTGACTGGGTAATTAGAAATATAAAAAATATCTACATTTTAAACCATTTCATCCATACCGACTGAGTAATTAGAAATATAATATTTATATTTTACACCAGTTCATCTATTTTGACTGGGTAATTAGAAATATAATATTTATATTTTACACCAGTCCCTCTATTTTGACTGGGTAATTAGAAATATAAAAATATCTAAAATTTACACAAAACTGTCTATACTGACTGGGTAATTAGAAATGTAAAAATATCTACATCATAAACCATTTAATCCATACTGACTGGGTAATTAGAGATACAAAAAAACCTACATTTTACACCATCCCTTCTATATTGATATAGTAAACAGAGATAAAACCTATCTGCATTATAATATACATGTTATGGTATTGAGTAAACATAGATAAAATAATATCTGCATTTACACCAAAGCTTCCTTATTGACTGAGTAATTAGAGATACAGTGCAATGGAATTATGTGACATATATCCAAACACTTCTAAGTCTGCATTTACACCCTAGCTTCCTTATTGACTGAGTAATTAGAGATACAGTGCAATGGAATTATGTGACATATATCCAACAAGCAAAGCTGCAAACACTTCTGCAGCAAAGCACTATTATCCCCCATGCTTTTCTTAGTTATGACTATCATCTGCCCCCCCCCCTTCCCAAACATGTATGCATACATTTTTCCCAACTCCATTAAGCTTCACAACACGTAGATGGATTCAATTTTTAAAATGTTGTACTTTTTCAGACCACCCATCATATTCCAAAGATAAAAATTTCTATTTAAAAAGGTTCTGGAGGAGTTGTGCAAAATTACAATAACATGCTTGGAGAATGCAAAAAGCATGGGGAATAAAAGTCAAACTACAGTTAAACCTGCTTTAGCAAGTGCCTCCATATTATGTTATCTGTGCATAAAAAGGACAACTTGTACAAGTTCCTTCTCTACATTTCATAATAATTTTGTAATTATATACAAAGAACTGTTCATAAAGAACACAAGCTGTCAGCCATGTCCTTTATGAATGAGTTTCACTGTATGGACAACTACTTGCATAAAATGCAAACCTGAATAGCAATGCAACTCTCTTTTAAATCTACCCATGGGATGGAAGAAACTTGGCTGTACAAGAGAGATGACACCAAAAAGAGGTACAAGTTAACTGAAAACTGTTGGAAAACTTACTGGATATGAGAGGCAGTTGTTCAAGCGAGGTGTACATTATATGAGGTTTAACTGCATTTTGCTTTCTAAGACAACTCTAACCTATAAACCTGCTAGAAGCTGAAGCCACTTTTCTGCTGCAGTTTTTTAAAAATTTTGATCCTGTGTACCTGAGTTATATTTCACAGATTGGCAAATATCTGCCAGTTTCAGAAATTCAATATGACATACTTTTTATTTGGGAAAACAAATTATCCCATACTAAATTAATGGCAATAATAATATTTAGGCTAAAAGAGGAACACAAACACGAAACTCACAAAGGTTCCATCCAAAACGACATTTATCCAAAAGCTCACTCTGTTGTTTGATATACAAACCCATTATGAAACCCAAAGTACACTATGTTGCTGTATGCAGAACGATTAGGAACTCCAAAACTCACTTTGTTGTTGTATACACAGACCCATTAGGGAACTCCAAAACTCACTCTGTTGTTGTATACACAGACCCATTAGGGAACTCCAAAAATTACACTTCTTTTAATGCACCAGCCCATTATAAAAGCAAATAGCTCACTTTTGGATGTTGTACATAAGGATCAATTATGAAACTCAAAATCTCACTCCTTTATTCTATCATTGCATATCCAAACTCTTTATGAAGCTAAAGAACTCACTGTTATTGTTAAAACAAACTCATTTAGAAACTTAAAACTCACTCCCCTGTTGTATTAATGTCCCATTATGAAACTCAAGCACTCACTGTTGTTCTATACACAGACCCACGGATAACTCAAAAACTCTTGTTGAATGCACAGACCCATTATGAAACTTAAAATGCTTCAAAAAAGCATTGTATACCTTCATTCTTCTTCTTAACCAAAACTCTTAACAGAAAAATACTTGATACCTTACATTTAAATGATGATGTCTAACTGAATTTCATCAACTTTTCCCTAATTTTTGCAAGAAAGGTAATACATGTATAAGGATAAGCCAATATTTTGAGAAATATTTTACTTAAATATTTTATATGTCACTCAATCTTGATAAAATCTTCATACAGCCATTGCTTCACAAACAGATACTGGCCAGTCTACTGGCTTTGTTCAGCAACACAAGTGCTAAAAGTTTGCTGATTGCCATGGAAGTCAAATAAAAGTGATCTCCCCTGATACCAAAATCTCATCAAACATCAGTTACTAATAGAGTGCCATTGTATACCCTTCCTGAGATGTAATTTCACTTCAACAAATCGAATATAATCATAGGAACTCCTGTAAAAAGAAATTGCTGAATAAAATATGATGCTGATAGTTGTTATTACATGTTGAATGTCATTTTTCAGCTAATGATAGCTGGCTTGTATATTTGGTGAAGAAGGAACCCAGAAAAAACCCAGGAAGATCCAGTCACCCACAAAGGAAGCTACTTGCAAGCTTCCTCACATACCCACATTCACCGAGCCCAAGATTCAAACCCTCAAAAAAGAGGTGACATGTCAGTGATCTGTAAAGGTGAGCATCTTAGACCACTAGGTCACCTAAGGCCCATGCTGCTGGTTATGTCCCACCTGGTCAAATTAATTTAACAGAATGAAAGGCCTTTGCAGTAGCAGCTAAAAAATGCAAGATCTGACCTCAATCCCAGTTGCATCTACATGTTATACTAGTTGCAACCTCCTCAAGCTGATACACATAAGAAATCAACTGGGTCTGGGATAATATTCTGAGTAGCTCTTTTCACTTCAGGTACCAGTCTGGAACCCAGATGTAATACTGACTCAAGGATATGAAACTGGTCTATGCTATTGTTTTATGTTGCTGAAATATAATTAACATGACCAAGCTGAGAAAAGGAGGCAACTACTTCAATGTGTGAAAATGAAAGAGGCTGCTGAATATTAGAAAGGGTTTCCAGTCTATGTACAATGAGGAAAGTTTCTACATGCCAATGTCTTTTTTAGTAGATGGGACTTTAATGTAAACAACTAGAGCAGCCAGTATTAATGGTGCATGAAGAACTCCAGAGAAACCCAGAAAGAGCCACCAACCCACAATAAGCTACTGGCAAGCTTTCTCACATACCCACATTGGCCAAATCTGCTGAAGTAAGTGATTATATTGTTAAAAGGATGGCCTGTTCATGCATGCTTGAATTTCATCTTACCTTGCAAAGCATTGCAAATGTTAGTGTTAGGTCTTCCATGGATGAGGTCAGATTGAGGAAGGAAAATGATCCTTGTGAGCTGATTTCTACAATCTCATAAGATTAAGGTGACAACAAAACTACCAGATAAGGTAGCAATGACTGAACTGGCAACGTTCAGTGAATAAAGTTGGAGGGGTCTATCTGGTGATTACTAAGCATACACTTAAGTGTAATAAAAAGGTCCTAGAAAGATAAGGTTTGTCCAGGAAAGGGTTGGGGGAATCACTGTAGCTGGGTCCAGACAGTGCAGAAATGTTTACCAAATCTGGTAACTGTTAAGACTGATGATTGTCACATGTCCCTTCTTATAGCAGACAGTAAAAGGTTGTTCTCAGGACAGAACACTATTCATGCACAGATAGAAAACAGATTCAGCTCAGAAACAGTGAACAGATTCAAGTTTATACATCTGGAGTCGAAGTCAAAAATTGCCTATCCCATAAAAAAGCACCTTGGTGAAGTCTGCATCATTTGCTTCATAGCTCTCTCATTCACCCAAATTAATGGTTTGGTAACAAACATGAATGGTCTGATAGTGATGGTCAACCACTAGACCAGCATAACAAACATAAATGGTCTGAATTGCACTTCACACTCATTCCGACCTATATAACATGAATGGTCTGAATTGCACTCCAAACACTCAATCCTGCACGCTGTGCTATAACATGAATGGTCTAAATTGCACTTCACACACTCAGTCATGTGCTAAAACATGGATGTATTTAACAAGTAACCCTTAGATACGAGTTTAATGCTATCAAATGCGATAATGGATTCCTGGTTACAAAATAAACAAAAGTTGGATAGATACATGGATGGATGGGAAGAGGAATGGCGATTCTCAATATCTTGTAGGAGAAAATAATAAAGAGGTTTATAAGTGCAGCTGAGGAAAAAAAGCAGTGTTAACTGAATTGAAAACGTTTATCACCACACACACTATAATTGTATAGACTACAAAAAGCAAAATATCACCACCCTTATTAATCCTTGATTCTCTGTCAACTGGAAGAAAAACAGTACAATTTAGTAACATCACTTGAAAAGAATTATTGAGATAAAACTTATTTCATAAAACAACGACAAGACTAGAAAAGATTGATGTGAATCCAAAACTGAAACAACGGCAACTGCTGCAGTGGCTTGGCACCACAAATCTTAGAACAATTTACTCTCAATCCCGAACCCTAAACATTGAAAAAGAAATCTTAATACAAAAGCAGTCTCTTATAGGATGTTTCTCTCTGCCACCATTGCAAATATTACGTTTTTTCCAACCAAAACAAAATCTGAACCATCATAATTACACATTTTCACAATTCGTGCTTTATCCACTTCGCAGGGACCAAAGGAAAGAGCTAATTAAGAATTATGGCTCATAGTTTCCACAGAAGAGGAATAGAAAGTTTCATGAATGTCCATTCAGCAGTTTAGCAAGGGGTATGGCAACAAATGAAAAGCTGGTTAAATAAAATCACTGATACTTTGAAAATGTATGGCAATAAAATAAGCCACATGCTCTGCATTTTAGAATGCTGAAGTGTGGAGAAATAAATACAAAAAATCCGGAATAACATTGGTTTTGATCAGTCCCCTGCTGGGATATTAATCAACAATTGAAAGCAATGTTGAAAAATCACCAAATAAGTAATAAATGATCTATTTTGAGGCATGACATTTACAGACACCAATTTGGGTAGCTTATACATGTATTAGTAGGTACAATGGTTAAAGATTTAAGCCATGTTGAATAACAATGTCTGTTTTTTAAACTCTGTTAAGAATCAATAACCAATCAAATCAATCTCTTTTCTCTCTTTTTCTTTTGGTGATTCATATTAATAAATATCAGAATGATCACAGAGATAAAGACTGAGTCGGTAGAAAATCTCAAGATAGCAGAACAAGTGCAAAAATTACTGTCATGCAAATTACTTTCTAATGATGTATTTGTTTATTACTTTGTGCTGCTCACAAAATATACTAAATCAATAGATTTTATATTACAGTAGTATCCGTACAAGATGTATCAGTATAACACAAGTATATATATATATATATATATATATATATATATATATATATATATATATATATATATATATATATATATATATATATATATATGCATATAGACTCCATTAAAATTAGTGCACACTATATAACAGTATCAGCTACAACACGGATCCAACTGCAAAGCAGTCCTCACTCTGTGGGGTCATGTTTAATGCAGTCATATATATAACATGGGTATAAACATGTACGTGGATCCCATTATTCAGTAGTCCTGATTCTAAAGGTGTCTCACTTAGTTCAGTCTGTTTGAGTAAATTTATGTCTTCAAATTGAGATTTTTGATACAGAGATACTGAGCCTGTTGTAAGGATGAAAATGCAACGGTTCTTTGTCACACAAAAAATTTAACTCTTACAAAATCTCAAAAGTAACCATGCAACACAAAAACTTATTACCATAAAATTGCTCATTCTAAAGAGAGGATACATATAGTTGTACAATTATATGCATTGCAAATGTTTTAATGTTTAAATAATTATTCAAATTGAATAATTTATTCTAGTTCTCCGCAAACCGGAATAGTTCTTTAAGTTCTCTTTAAAATGGAGAAGTTCCACCATTCTCCTCAGAGAAAGGAAAGGTTTTCAAGACAATTCCTGATATTACAGTTATAATGTAATCACTAAAACCTGCAATCTAGCAATAAGAAAGATACATCTCAATTTCAGTTTCCTGAAGAGAAGTCTAGACATTTAGCAAAAGTGGGTGGGGTTTGGGGCTTGGCAAAGAATAGCATACCTTCACTCCATGTCCGATATCATCAAGCAATGTATAATCAATTGGCTTGCGATGATACTTGGTGGGTTTTTCTCCTTGTTCTGGGAAGATTATTCCATTTTTTACTCCAAGAGGTCTTGTGGTAGATCTGTTTGTTGTTAGAATTCCAATTTCTCGCCGAGCAACCTTTTCCTTGTGTATGCTGACAGTCTGTAAATATAACATCTGATGGATCAGCATGTGCTCATAAAACATAATACTTTTCCCTATTTAGTGACAAAGCCATGTACAAAAATATTTCTTACAGTAAATGCTTTAATTCATGGCAATATATGTCTAGTTCATCTATTTATTTTTGTTCTTCATGTTGTTACAAATCAAGGCTGTTCCAGTAAAACATACATGGGACCCAAGGAAGAAACTTTTAATATGGGGTTCTCACCCATAGATACAATTTAGAACTTTTTAAATCATTTTTATAAGAACTCTGTGACATCAAAGTAACCTAGCATATATATTTTTTTAATTGCCTTCTATGGTATGTTTAAATGGAACAGCACCAATCAACTGCTGTTAGGTTCAAAATATCTATGGCCATAAACTATACCACTCCGGTGGCTAAGTGGTTTGAGCATCTGCCTTGGATGCAGGAGGTCATAGGCTCAATCCCCGGCCAAGTCAAACCAAAAACTTACAAAAATGGTAATAACAGCTGCCTCGCTAGATGCTCAGCATTAAGAGATTAGTGTTAGGACTAGTTGGCCTGGTGTTAGGATAATGTGACTGGGTGGGACATTATGCTACATGACTGCAACATGATGCCCCAGTGCTAGACCACTATACTGCCACATGGCAGACATTGTAGCAACATGACTGAATTTTCTTTTTAAAGTTACATTAAAACTCACGAGATTCAAATATCTGTTCTTTTTCTAACCGAAAACTTAACTGCTAACATGAACTTAACTTGGCAAACAATGATTTTAGTTGTCCTGGCAGGTTGTCGTCCCCTGATAAATCCAAACCTAACCATTACCAATAAACAATGCACATGTGATGTATATGAAGTTTAAAACTAGAGAATGAATGCTTTGCCATACCTCTTGTGTACAATCATAAAGTGAAATGTGCATTGGAAACTGACATTAATGGAACCCTTGCATTCAGAAATAAACAACAACACTAGCTATGATTGGTGGATTATGTAAGAGTTGTACTTTTCTGTTAGACTTAAAAAAAGTTTAGCCTTTGGCAACATGTGAATTTATGCTAATTCCTATATAGATCATATTTTGTATTTTTTTATGATTTTTTGAAAATGTGATACACATGACTGAAAATAAGTATGTTGTGGCTAGATAATTCATACCCCTGTCTAGTTCCAGCAGAATAATCTCTCTTAAATGCAATGGAGTATCTGGTTCTGTCATTGTCAAATTGACAATCTAACAAGGTTCTCTATGACAGTGTGTGACATGCATGCTGAAATAGGATGGAAAGTATATTTATTTCACAAAACATAAGCATTGAGGTCTATGGAAAAACAATTGGTACCGTGATACCTTATCACCCTTTTGTGTTTGTGGTGGGTATAACAATTTTTTCTGCACTTTTTGTTATAACATTTAAGTTACCTCAGATACATGAACAGGGCTTCCATCTCTGCAAATTGAGTCTCCAGCACATCCTGATACAACTATTACTAATACAAAATAATCCTATTAACGTTTTACCTGATATTACTGTTACTAATACCAGATTATCCCATTCTAGTTTTACATGATAACCAGATTATCTCATTGACTTTTGTGTGGTAGCTTTCTATCAACCAGATCATTGATATGGATTCCATCTTTTTGCAAGTCAACATTGCTAAAGATCTAGCAGTTTACATGATTGCGTATTTATTTTTACTAGATTACCCATTGCCTCCACTTGATGGTTGACATGAGACTCCACATCTGCAACCTGACCATGTACATGTAATTCCAAACCTTTCCCCTTGCAAAAAATAAATCCATTAACTGTATCATTCTTAGAAATCTCTATTAGTTTTACCTCAGCCAAATGGTTGACACTAGACTCCATTTCTGCAAGCTGACCCTGCTGAAGATCCAAAAGTTTTAGGAAATTAGTGGCTAGATTGTTGATTTGATAGGCAACGCTGGCTAGTGAATGGGTTGTGAAGTTTTTTGTCTCCTCCAGTGCCTTTTTCTTGTCTGCAGCCTATGAAAAGAAAGTTAACAAGTCCACAACTGTTCTACCCAAAAGATTTGAACATAATGAATGTCAATAGCTTAGAAAAATTACCGGCATCAAGTGACTTGGCTTCAATCACCTAACATACTATACCATCATTTTTAAAGTGATAGAATTGAAATATACTACTGTAAACTAAGTTATGGGCCTTTTATACATCTTTGTTTTTAAATTGTTCACTTTGAAATGCACATCTAAATTGACAGCAGTCCAAGGCCATGTGATCTGTGACTTAAAAAGAACTAATGTACCAGTTTGTATCAAACAAACAAAGTTTATCTCATTTGTCAAAATGACAATTCCTTTACATTTTTATATATTCATATTTTTTTTTAAATCTTATTAGGTATAATCATGTCATAATGCACAAATTATCTGGAATACAACTTACAACTGTGGATGTCTAAATGTCAATACAGAATAAATTAATTTATAACTTGTTCTTACATGCATACTTTTATTTACAAATGTAATATATCTTTTGTACATTGCAGTTTAAAAAAATCATGATTATTCCCTTTCTTTGCATCCTCACACATCCATACTCCTTTGGAAGGCCATCATTACACACAGATAGAAATACATGTCAAAAATCAATGCTAACCCATAGAAATACACATGGCAGAAATCAACACTTAGGTATGTGTACATTTTTGGAAGAGGTCAACCAAAAGAGTTGATCCAGTACAAATCAGATTCAATGTTGCGCACTTTGATGTCACAATGAAAGAAACAAATGTAAAAACAAATTTATAATACCCTCTCTTTTTTAAGATGGACCCAGCATAGTCTTTCTTTTTTTACAGTTTAGTTCCTAGCCACCAGTGTAAAAGTCGGTGCTATCAGTACTTTACATCTGGAATTTATTTTATGACATTTAAAGTGCCAAGCATTCAAAAATCAGGATTGAACAGACTTGGTTAACTATATTAAGCTTTCAAAGCAAAAATATTTAATTTAATATAATGTGAGTAAATGCACCAACGTCATGACCACACTGACAACATCAAGCTATAGTACAAGCCACAGGGGTCATTTAGAGACTATTTCAGTTAAAGGTGATTTTTTGGGGAACTTGGTTCTACATACCTTCAAGTGGCAAGTATTCACTTCATTTGGATTTGCATACATCCAATGATCAATATTCCTTTGGAAGATCATTACTTAGACTCCCAAAGAAGTACATACTGCATAGTCAATGTTAAAGTATGCATACATTTTTGGACAAAGTGAACCTGAAGATGTGATCCATTACATGATATAAAGTATAATATCACAATGAAAGCTATAGGTTGGATCGGGAATCCTGGCACTTTTTCACATCTGGGCATTTTCAGTGCATGGTTACGACCAATAAAGGTGAAAACAACCGCCATTGTTCTAGTGTCTTGAGTAACGTGTAGGGGACATTTACAAATTTTAAGATATGCCTAAAATTTGCAGTGTTGGTGGGTACATCATATGCAAAAGAAAAATTAAAATAATAATAAACTCTTCCTAAATTACCAAATGTCTTTTCCCTCTCGCCAATTACTACATACATCTAAAAGTGTCTATTATTGGTACAAATAGGTTTAAAAATAAACAAATAAGCTGAAATGTTATACCATTAACTGCTCAGAACAGTATAGTAAATAAATTCGGAAATTATTATATTGTTCGGAATTTGAAATTTTTCAATTCCCAAAATCCAATTTTATTGATAGTATTATACATGCATAATATGGTTTCTAAGTTTATGTTTTTATAGGTATATAGGTTTATATACACTATGCCTATACTTGTATAACATTATACTATCTATCCTTATCTTGGTATAGGGTGAGACACTATGCTTATTCTTGTATAAGATTAGACTTTCTAACCTTATTCTGGTATAAGGTAAGATATTCTTTGCTTATTTTGAAATACATTAAGAGATCCTAATATATATTCTGGTGGGCAAAAAAAACTTTAACTTGTTAATCATTGTTATAAACATTACTACCATTAGACGGTTTTTATACTTGGACCTATTTCAAAGATGAAATTAAATGAAACACGTGAATCACGTGATATGAGTATAGACTAACTTGAATATAATTATCTCTGCAGTACTGAGCCACTTTCTCCAGGTTGATATAGCTCTCCTGGAGACTCTGGCGACCCTCTGGAATTTCATGTTCCAGGAGTTTGTCAATCTCTGCCGTCGCCATTTTTCTTTTCTGACACATCCTGAAATCTATCATCACAAACGCTTGATTAATTTGTTCATGTGATTTTAAAAGCGTTCATTTGATAATGACTATAAACTGCATCTGATGACAAACAAGTCGAGAGAAGAAGAAGAAGAAGAAGAAGAAGAAGAAGAAGAAGAAGAATGAGGACTTCAGAAGCTCTAAGCTCGTAAATCAATATTAACAAACTGGGCCCCGCAAAAACGTCTATTGGGATGCAACAGTAACCTATGTGGTTAGAGCGTCTGTCCGGAAGATGAAGGTCGCGAGTACGAACCCAGGACTTTTAATACCAAAGACAAATTAAAATGGTACTTACAGCTGCCTCGCTTGACGTTCAGCATTAAGAAGTTAGCATTAGGATTGGTCAGCCTGGTTGCAGGATAATGTAACTGGATGGGATATCATGCTTCATGTCTGCGTCATGATGCCCAGCGCTATACATCATCATAAACTGCCACACTGCAAACATCGTATCGATGTTCCTGAAGAAGAAAAAGAGTAACGGTCAGATGGCGGAAATATATCATTATTATATCAATAATAACGCTAACCATGGAATTTCGTACAACTAAATTATCTCTACAGCGACTAGAGGCAGTTTAAAAAATATATTCCAGATCGTGATCTGTCAAACAGGACTTACAAGAGCATCAGAAGTTTCATGTGGAGGTAACAATAGGTTCAGAACAGTTATTTAAACCAATTACAAAGGTCACCGTGTCTTCTTCCCACGTCTGAATATACCGCTGAAGCAACCGGAAAATAGCCAACAGAAGTAAATAAACAAAAAAGATTTTAAGAGAACTTCCAGTTGATATAGCTACTGCTCAACCACAGACAAAGCACAAGAATTTTTTAAAAACATAATATTGACCAGCTTCATTCTAAAGTAGTTGGCATATAAAAGATCTTATATTAGAACCAGACCAAAAACAAATAAAAGAAAAAGTTGAAATGCTTAATAAATTTACCGAAGTTGGTATTAAATTCATTTTAAAAAAATGAAAAACGTGAATGAATTGTCTGCGTTTGCTGTGGTCAGTTTTGATAACAAAGACAAATTTTTAAAACCCAAGTGTGTTAACCAGGCTGTAAAAACTGGTAAATATTTATATTTTGCATATATTACGACGTTGGTCAGGCTCAAAATAATGATACAAGATATAGTACATTTAGTAATGGAACTACAACAAGGGCAACCTCCTCAACCACAACCTCGTCAACCACAACCATCGCCGCCGCCTAAAGCTAAAATTAACGATACAGATAAATTTACGCCAAGTGGTATTGGCACTAGAAAGGCTTCAGACCAAATTATAGATTTTGCAGTATATGGATTCGATGAATGAGAAAGATATTTAAAGCCCGAATATGCTATATAAACAAATGAGCCATAACATTCATATTCCAAATGTAGATGGTCGTGCTAAAAAATATTCAGCAGATCAAAGATAATGATTAAAACTTTGCTAAATTTAAACAGGAAGTAACCCAGAAAAAAGAACCAGAACTTGTACCATTTATTGAAGAAGAAAAAAAAATTGCATGGTAAAGTTCCTGCCCTAGTGTCACTGGAAGTGGCATGTCCAACGACAGCCTTGATAATCCTTGCCCTAATAAAGTCCTTGCCGACATGGACAGACTAGAAATCCTTATTAGAGGAAGACGGGCCTGCAATAATTCCACAGAAATTATTAATGAAACCGCTATTTGTCAAATATTATCTTTTGTAGGTGTCATGGACATTAATGTTTATCGGTCTCTCATTGATAAAATCCTTGATGCTTATTATGTTTCACTGACAGATTCCAATCCAACATACCTATCCGGCCTCACCCATGTGTGTACACCAGCAAGATACTTACGCTCTTCTGACAATCGTATACCCATTGTTCCCACTATGAAAACGAAGTCATATGGACAACATTCTTTTTCATACCAGGGCCCGGTGATGTGGAACGAATTGCCCATTGAAATTAGACACAAAGACAGTGATCCCTTTTAAGAGTGCTCTTAAAACTCACCTTTATCGACTGCAGGAACAAACTTAGAGACCAAATAATGTTTTGTATCTTATATTTTTTCCACATGTTTTTGTTTTCCAGTTTCATATTTTTTTGTCATTTGTTTTTTTTTTATTAGTGTAGTCATATCACTATAAATGGTGTAAAGCGCTTAGAGCTTCTAAAGATTAGGCGATATACAAAGTCATTATTATTATTATTATTATTATTATTATTATTATTATTATTATTATTATTATTATTATTATTATTACGGTGATTGAGGGTATGCAATTAGATCAGTGACAAGAAAATAATATGATCATACATATTACTGAACCTGGACCTGTTTGTGTTAGACGATAACAAATATGAATAATGTTTAAACATGTATCTAATCCCGCATTCTACATATTTGCGCCAATCCTCGAAGATGAATTGGAACATGATTATCAATATCATTCGTATGATGCACAAGAGCCAAACCAGCATGGGCAAAGTCAGCTAAAAGTACAGTATACAAGCAGATATTACTTACGCGCTAAAGCTTTTATTGAAGTAGAAGATGAAATTCTAAAAACAGATGATACTGAATAAGGATTGGATGTTAGAGTTGCTTTTATAATAATTGCATCATGGCGTTGTTCAATGGTACCACGTATAGTACCGACGGAAGAAGCATTGAATTATGACTGGAAAACATGGACTTTAACGGAAGAAGCATTGAATTATGACTGGAAAACATGGACTTTACCACGACGATATTAGGTCTAGCAAGATATTCAAATGGTTATTCAAGACCAGATGCTCCGTCAATGATATTTGCGAAGGATACTTAAGACCACTTTGACACCAGACAGTATGATATAAGACGAACACGAAACAATGTTGTCACTGCTAATGTTGATGTGGAAAACATGATTATTAACGTGTATCCAGAACTTAACATAAGATTCTCAGCGCTTCGATCAATGCTCAAAGATGGACATATAAGATTTTCACGTGCAGTTCCACTGTAAAATATATTTAGATTTTGTAGAAATATCAGAATATCCATTTTTGGATCCAAGCACATAGTTGTACTTGCAAGAAAGGCTGCCGACGATAATGCAATCTGGCGACCTCTCGGAGATGCAGATAAAGTAGTGCTGACAAAAATTTAATTGTGGTTGCCAACAATGATACCATCATTGACCGAATAACAATGGTTGCTATATTTTATGGATCTAGGTGGTAAATCAACATTATCACGGTTGAAAATGACCACAGATAGTGTTCAAAGTAACACTAATGGTTTATTACATGGCATATACCATCACATAAAGGTGTCTCTGTACCGCGACATATATGTGTTGCTTTCCATGATGCTGTACGAGTAAACTTACAAACGCCTAGAACGATGATATTTGAGAAAATTGGTGTTACTGAAGTTTCACTGAGAATAAATGTAGATCAAGAACCATCTGAAGATATATAATTGAATTTTGAGAATAATCATGTTGCACATGCATACGATCGTTTGATGACGTTAATGGGACGTGAACAAACTGTTGATTATGGTCTACGAATATCACAGCTAGATTTAACAACGCTTTATCACTGACAGAACATCAACTCAGACACTTCAATGACACTATATAATCAAAACCGGTGTAAGACTCAATCTTTCTGCGGGTGCCATTAAAGACACATTAAAGACGGGTGGTGTATTTTCACTTCTTATAGATTTACCAGCCTTGATAGCTGATGCAGCCCGAGCTGTTGAAACATCTGTATCGTTGGAACTGCTGCTGAGATGGTATTAAAGAAAGGAACAAGTCACGGAATCAAGACTTCCAGTCTAAAAGTAAAACTGCCAATAACTTAGTATTCATGGTACGGTCAAGCCGCTCGTAGCTCGGGTTTAAGATTCACTGGGACACTTCGCTGATGCTTCCTTTTTTCAATTTTGATTTACTTGATGCTGCTGTATTGAGGGTCTTGTTGTCGATCGTGAAAGTGTCAGAGTTCTGTTGCAAATTATTGATCCTGAAGGAGTCGAATTGCGGAAAAGCCGACGCTTGCGACGCCGTATTTATTTTAATCATGGGCCCAACTACACCTGGCATATAGATTCTAATGATAAACTAAAACCATACGGAATATTCATTAATGGATGCGTTGATGGATTTTTCCGAAATATAATTTGGTTACAGGCTAGTGGCGGAGGAATGGCACGTAGTATTGCCTATTATTTCAAAGAAGCGGTTAAGTGTCGAAAAGGTTGTCCTCGAATAGTGCGCACTGACATGGGAGTAGAGAATACCGTCTTACACAAAATGCAAGATTTCCTCAGGAGAAGTCATCAAGACAACCGTGCTGGTAACAACAGAATCAATGCCTACAAGTCTGGTATGATCTATTCCGACAAATGCAGCAAGATGGTTACTTGAGCGGGGACTATCTAGATAAACATTTGTTACGATTTTGCTTCCTGGAAATTATTCAAGTGAGCATTTGTTAACATACAAGTATTTTCAATACTGAAGTCGTACCGTATCGTATGCAAGACATAGCTAAGAAAAGGACAATCGGAAAGGGACATAAGCTTGGCACTTTATTTCTTCCAATAGGACTCGCGATACTAATTCAGTTCCCATAGTATACCTATGCAAACACCATGATATTAAAAGTTAAATAACTTTAAATTTCTGAGTACTCATGATCAAACCTATATTTATCAGTATAGATGAAACCTGGATGTCAGCTTCGGTGTAGAGAAAAGGATTTGAGCCGCGGCATTTTCTGGACATACGTGTGTTTGGAACATATACTTTCAATTCCTCACCAAAAGGTCAGGTGCTAATTTCAGTAATACGTGTTCCAAACTTAAGACTGTTAAAGGACTGAAATTCCATCAATAAAACAATGTCATTGCCCATTAATCTAAAACTACTCTTTGGAACTTTATGAAGCTTTCAGTAGTTAATATTGAGGTAGTGGTGAGTGATATTTTTCATGAATGTCGAGTCCTTTTCTCATATGAGGTTAAAGCAACCACTAATTTCTGTATATTTTGTTACAGTATATTGCAAATTTGCATGAATTATGCTGCCATATTTGGATTATTGTGGTTATAACCAGTTCACATTCTTTCTAAACCAACCTTGCCCTAGAGTCATGACCCTGGGTTATGTTCCATAGTGTCTTCCTGTCCCTGGGGACAAAACTCCGTGGTCATAACCAGATAATCATCGAGATGCCCACCATATAACACACACACACACACACACACACACACACACATTTTCTCAGCATGCAAAACCCCAATGTATATATGTATGAAGTCAATACATGCTAGCCCCTATTGGAACGGTTTTCGGGTCATGATTTTCAACCTATTGATTCTTATCCTCTTGGAAACGACTACTGTGTCATGACTCCATACCATTGATTGACATACCCTTTCTACATTTAATGGGCACTTATGGAAATAATGGCAACGTAATAGCCAAAGGCAAAAAATGGCAAGACATAGCTTTCCGCGGATCTATGTTATTTGTTTGTTTTTGAAAAATGCCAGCAAAAAAAATTCAATGTGATTTGAGACGTTAAATACGAGTAATGATTTCATGTGCACTTTTATCAAAATGTACAATAGTACCTTTAAATTTCTTCATGCTAAACAATAAGGTAAAGAACTTACACGTACTTTGAAAAGAAAACAACAGCCAGAAAAGCACGGTAATTTCATGAATGAATATTAAGAATAAAATCTTGTTACAGGCAATAAAATAATAGCATGTATTTTAGTCATTGTTTTTTCATTAACATCATTATATTTATTTATTGATTTTTCTGAAATACAGCACTCGAAATTAAAAAGACGGTAAAGAGAAGATGGTTTCACAAGATTCTATCAACTATTTTACAGGTTGAACTAGACAACGCCGCTGAAGTGTGGAACACGCACCGCATTCGAAGTAATCGGACTACAGGACTACCTTGCGACAAGCCCGTATTGCTGTACACATTGCCACATCTCTATGGATTCGATAATTTAATTTGCCAGGTAGACAACTTAGGTACCGAAGTTTGTGAGGAAGAATGCCAAGCAAAGAATGACTTGCCTTGTGATGAAGATTTATACAAGTTGTGCCTGATTCTGATGGACGAGAATGACTGAAACCAGCCAATAGATCCGTATGAAGCCGTAAATTTGTACCTGGAACTTAGAGCATGTATCAAAAACACTCTATAAGAACAATATCACTTATCAAATAAATCATTTGCGAACTACAAACTTTATTCAGCCTTGTATATACCTCGTTTGGATCCCATTTATTATGGACTTTATTGTATAAAGATGCACAAAGTATCTTTATATGTAGCTACGGTCCTTAAAAATGTCTTTGAGATAAATTTATTTTTTTTTTTGGGGGGGGGGGGGCACCAGACAGATGCCCCCCCCCCCTTATCAAAAAAAAATTTTAAAAAAGTTTATGTGTGTGTGTGTCCCCCCTGATGTTTTTATGTTGTTTTTATTTATTCTTTATCTCTAAATCCCCAATTAATTTTCCCCATCGGGGTTATAATATAATTGACGAGGGGTATTTTTTGTATCCTAGTGTATTCTAAGTAGTCTTTTCTAGTTGGGAGTTGATCTACCCACTCTAGAAAGCTACTTTTTTTCCTGTTGACCATGGCTAGTGGTCTCTTTTTATCCTGATGTATGCTATATGTATGATGCTATATGTGTGATTGCTATAAAGGATATATTTTATCCTTGTGTATATGTTACGGATGGCCATTTCTCTCCAAATCAAACCAGTTGTCCTATTTTGTTATTTATCTTCTCCAATATGGAAGATAAATTTTAATTTTTATTTATATTAAATTTAAATTGATAATTTTAAATTTGGTATATATTGAGGTGTATTATTTACAGAAAATTATATGTGTCTCAATATATCTAATTTGTTAATTGATGGGTCCGTTTTCCTTGAGACAGAAGCTATACGAATTTATTTGGTTGTACAGCTCCTGGCTCAATTTGTCCGGCCCTTATTTATTTATTAAAGTTAAGAAAAATCCAAAACTGTTTAATTTCCCTTAATTTGGGAGTCATGGCTATTCCGGGAGACAGCCACGACAGATAAAGCATGGATTTAGAATCCAGAGAAAATGCTCATGCATATATAAAGAAGAAGGAAAAGAACTAAGTAAATTTTAAATATTTGGGTGGTGTTTTCCAAACTCTTCCATAGACCTGCTCACTTCGCGTGGCGCCATGTGATCTAGCTCTATGGCGTCCTCATTATGTACTTCCCCCTCACAATAATGTTATTTATTTGTATACTTTTTTTTTTTTTTTTTTTTTTTTTTTTTTTGATTAAAAAGTTTAAACAGAATTTTTTTTTTTTTTTTTTTTTTTTTTTTAAAATTTAAAATAAATTTAAAATAATTTTAAAAATTTTTCCTAAACCTTCATTATTGAACCACATCTTATTAAAGTATTCGTTATAAAGTCCGTTATTTGTCTAACCAATTGTTTATTAAAGTTTCCGTCTAGGAAGAGTAATTGACGTCTGTTATATTTGTCTACCTTCATTATTTCTGTTATTAGTTTGATCCTTTCTTCCTTTGTTTTGTCACATTCTGTAATTGTGTGGTCTTTTGTATATGGGGCATTTTTGCATAGAGGGCAACAAACAGGGGGTCCTTATTAATCTTCGTTTAATTGCCACTTCGCCTGTTAGCCAGGCGTTGTGGAGGTACGTGTACATAATACTTTGTACCTTAAACGAGTTAATGCTGGACCAATGCCTCCAAACTCTGTCCCAATTTACAGATGGGTATTGTAATTGTACCTTGCATTTGTTTTTAATCGAATTTAAATCTAAAAGCCAGTCATATGTTTTGTCATTTGTTAACGCCCATAGTTCCTTATTATCCCTATACCTATATAAAAAATTTTTGATCCCCCTATATAAGTGTGGTGCATCTAATTTTTTCACTAGTTTGTTGTTTGTGTATATGTCTTGTTTGTTCCTCATTCCAAAACCTAGCCAGAAAATGTATAATGCTTCCCAGGGTTTTTGTGGTGTTGCGTTTAATCTTTTTAGCCTATTTAAAACAGTTTTTAATTTTATTAAGTTGGGATTAGGCAAGGCTAATCCCCCCTTTAGTTTAGCCCTATATAAAGTTTCCTTATTTATGTGATGTGTTTTGTAATTCCATATGTAATCTATTATTTGATTATCAATAGTCGCTAGTGTCTTATTGTTAATGTCCACAGAGTTTATAAGGTATGTCAAATTTGAATACATATATGTTTTTGCAACCTGTGAACGTTCAATTAAACTAAACGGCTTTAGAGCCCAGATATCTATTACCTCTTTTATTTTCTGTTTAAATTTTAGACAGTTTTCTTTTTCATCATTGGCCCCGAAGAAAATCCCCAGGGCTTTCACTCTAATCTTTATTAGGTGTGGGGGTAGACCAGGGTGGTTTCCCCTCCAGTTTCCTATTTTTAATATTTCCGTCTTATCATGGTTTATTTGCGATCCTGATGCTTTCCCAAAAGCCTCGTATTCTTTTTGCAGGTGTTTAAAAGAATTTGGATCATTAATGAAGTTAGTACAATCATCAGCGTGTTGAAGCATTTTAAATTCCTCTTTTAAGTTAGGAATTTTTACTCCTTTAATATTGGTATTGTTTCTAATTTTTAGACTCAAGATTTCTATAGCTATTACATATAATAGCATAGATAGTGGGCAGCCTTGCCTCACTGATCGTTTTATTTCAATTTTTTGAGTTTTCGCCCCATTAACTTGTACTTTTGCAGTTATTTCATTGTACATTATTTTAGTCCAGTTTAGGAAATTTGTCCCAAAACCAAATATTTTCAGTACTTTTTGTGTATAATTATGTTCTAATCTGTCAAAAGCTTTTTCCTGGTCGAAAAGTACCATAGCACATTTCGAATTTGTAGTGTTTATAAAGTCTATTATGGTCCTAATGTTAAGTATATTGTCATGTATGCTTCTATTTTTACCACCGCATGTTGTTGTTGTTGTTAGTTGTATTAAAGTCGTTTTCGCCCGTTCAGGCATGCACGACTGTTTAGTGCACCGTTTGGTGCTACTTATTTTTTTCGGGGGAACGGAATGGAGCCACATCCCCCACGCATTTATTCACGGTTTCGTGATGCTTAATTATCAGCTAGTTATTGGGGGTTTGGTTCATGTAGGAGGATTGAGCTATTCGTAATTAGTCTTTTTGTTCCTTTTGTGTGTGTAAGATTCAGAGTAGGGTACAGTGTTAGATGTCAGCAGTCTTGTCAATGTCCCTAAGATAACTGAGGATAATTTCTAGACTGTGTTTAGGATTTGGGTTATTTTGTTGAAGGAATTCTGGGTAGGTTGCTGGGGATTTGATTTGCTTTAGCTCTTGTATAAGTTTTTTTCTTTGTCCTTTGTATTTGGGGCATTTGTTGAAGACATGGTTGAGATCTTCCTTCTCCGGGCAGTGTGGGCATGTTGTTTTCCTTGTGTTTTTCTTAAGGTACTGTCCCATACTGCCAGTTAGGAGGGTTTTTCCTGTTTTTAATCTGTTAACTATTCCCTGGTTGTGCTTGTTGTCAATGGGAGGTGCTTTGTTATTTCGTGAGACTATTGGTTGTATAGAGTATAGGATACGTCCTTTTGTACAGTTATCCCATTCTGTTTGCCATTTGGCTAAGATTTTTCTGTTGATAATACTGTAGAGTTCTGTTATCCCATACTCTATATTGGTGATGTAGTCTTCTTGCAGTTTTTCTTTTGCTGTTATGTCTGCTAGTTCGTTTCCGAGTAATCCTATGTGGGATGGGACCCACATGAACTCGATGTTGCAGTTTTGTGAAATGAGATTGTTAATTTCTAGTTTAGCTTTTTTTAGGAAATTTTCCCTCCCCTTTGATCGCCCTGTTTCTAAGGATTTTAATACGCTTAGTGAGTCGGTAATTATTATTGCTTTTTGTATCTTATTGTCGACTATTATTTTAAGCGCTTCTAGAATAGCCCAGAATTCAGTAGTATATACGGAACAGAGGTCTGGGAGCCTACTACCAGTTTTAATTTGTAGGTCTGGTATTACTACTGCTGCTGATGTTTTATATGGATTGGTGGCTTTTGATCCGTCTGTATATATCTTGGTGTAATCCTTGTAATTTTCCTCCAGATTCTGTAGGATTTTGGATCTTATTTCATGAGGGTTTATTTCTTTAGACCCGAAGTTTAGGGCTGTAGTGTTGATCTTTGCTTTTTTGTTGTTCCATGGAGTTTTGTCTGGAAATGTGATAATTTCCGCTTGGAGCTTACCAATTTCCATTTCTTTACATAATATGTGTATGATTTTTCCAGACGGAGGGCGTGGGACTAGTTTTCTGCTAAATGGGATGTTACATTTGTTGATTGTTATTCTTGTTGGATGATTTGCTTGGTGAATAGATAATCGTGCTGCGTATCGTAGGGTTAGTTCTTCTCTCCTAAGCGATAGTGGTGATTCTCCTGTAAGTATTTGCATTTCTTCTATTGATGTATGTTTTCTGCTGTTTGTGCATATTTTAAGGGCTTGTCTTTGTATTTTGTCAAGTTTCTTTAGATGTGTGATGTTTGCAGTGGCATACAATTGGCACCCGTAATCCAGTTTGGATCTAATTAGGGCTCTATATATGATTAGTAGAGTGTCCTGGTCTGCTCCCCATTTTAGACCCTTAATGTTTTTGAGTAGGGTTATGTCCCTGTTGCATCTAATAATTAGTTCGTTAATATGTTGTTTCCAGGTGAGGTTCTGATCATAGAGCATTCCCAGGAATTTTACTGTTTTTTCAAATTTTATTAGGTCTCCTTGTATAAAGAGTGTAGGTGGACTAATATGGTATCTGTGTCTTGGAGAGAAGATTACGCCTGTAGTTTTTCCTTTGGAGAGCTTAAATCCCCATTTGTCTGCCCACTTCCCAATGTTGTTAAGGTTAGTTTGCAGTTCAGAGATTATTTTATTGCTATGAGGATTTCCAGCTTTCCATAGACCACTATCATCTGCGAATTGTGATAGGTCCACTTTACTGAGATTGATTGATGTTTCCATGTCGTTTACCATGATGTTAAACAGTGTCGGGCTGAGGACACTCCCTTGTGGTGTGCCATTATCTAAAGTGAGTTCGTCGGAATATTGGTCTTCTACTCTTACTCTGATGCGCCTGTTGGTTAGAAAGTTTTTTATCCAGGCATGCATGTTGCCATTTATTCCATAATGATTTAGCTTGGCAATTAGTCCGTTTGTCCAGACCAGGTCAAACGCTTTTTCTAGATCGAGGAAGATTGCTATGAGGTGCCTATCGCATTTCCTCTTAGCATTGAAGGCAAGTTTGATATTTGACTCCAATCGGACTAATTGGTCAAGAGTAGACCTTTTATTCCGGAACCCACTTTGATTACTTGAGATGAGATTGTTACTCTCAAGGTGATGTTTCAGCCTATTATTAATCATGGTTTCCATTAATTTACAAATTGTATCTGTCAGTGAGATTGGCCGATATGATGTAATTTCGGTCGGGTCTTTCCCTATTTTTGGAATTGGGACGACTATGGCTTGTTTCCATTTGTTTGGTATGGTTCCTGTTTGCCATGATTGATTGATCAAATTAAGTATTATGGTTTCGACGTTATATGGAACGTTTTTATATATCTCATAACCTATATTGTCCTCTCCTGGTGATGTTGATTTTTTGTTTTGGATTGCTGTTCTCCATTCTTCCAGGGTAAAGTTTTCATTTAGATGTGAGATGCTGTTATCTTGGTCTATAAAAAGGTGTTTAAGTTTATCTTCTACTTCTGCTCTGTGTTGTTGGAATTTTTTGGTGTGGTTATTGTTTCCACTCATGCCGGCAAAGTGTTTTGCTATGGCGTTGGCTTTATCTATATTTGATGTTATGCCTTTGATGTTGGGTGCACTTTTATTTCCGGTTCCTTTTATGGATTTAATTTTATTCCATATTTGTTTGGCATTGCAATTTTTAATTTCAAGAGTGGAGCAGTAGTTTCTCCATGTTGTTAGTTTGGCTTCTTTTATTATTTTTTTTGTTAATTTTTCCTTGGATTTGTATTCCAAATAGTCAGTGGATTGTCCACTGCGTCTAAATTTATTGAGGGCTTTCTTTTTCTCTTTTAATGCTTCCTTGCAGTTATTATTCCACCACGGGACGTGTTGTTTAGTTTGATCTTTCTTTTCCTTTCCAGTGGTTGGTATGCTTAGATTTGCAGCCTTTTTAATATTGTTCATGATGTTTTCGTTAAAGATGTTGATGTCGTCGTCATGTGTGTTGGCCATAGATACGTCTTTGAGTAGATTACTGAATTTACTCCAGTCTGCTTTATTTAGGATCCATTTGGGGAGTTTGCCATTCGTGTCAAGAGGTGATGTTAAGTTGATCGTAATTTGTATAGGGAAGTGGTCACTCCCTAAAGTAGAATCAGTTTCCACTTTCCAGGTTGTCCTAGTTGCTAGTTTAGGGGTACATATTGTCAGGTCCAGCGCTGATAAGGCACCATCTTCAGGGGAGATCCTGGTTTTGGAGCCGTCGTTGAGCAGTACAAGGTTCTTTTTCCGCATCCATTCTTCAATCAGTGCTCCTCTTTTGTCCCGATGGTTTCCTCCCCACATCTGATTGTGGGCATTAAAATCTCCACAGATGATGAAGTCACCATTACACCCTAAATTGTGGTAGTTTGTTGTTGCTGCTGGATGGTATTTTCCTGGGTCGTAGATATTAAATATTGTGAAAGATAATGATCCTGTTGTAATGATGACTGATTGGTGTTCAACTGGATTTTGGCTTGATGGGACTTTTGGGTCTTTTAGGCTGTGTGAGTTTTCTCCGAAAGTTGTGTTTGGTAACAGGTCGTTAACGAAAATTGCTAGTCCCCCTCCTTTTTGCCCATTTTCTCTGTTTATGAATTCACGAATTGAGTATCCTGGGAATTTTGGGATGTATTGGGAATCTGTTTTAAGGAAGGTTTCTTGGATACAAAGGATGTCTGGTTTAATTTTGGAATTTTGAATTTTAATTTGTAATTCGGATTTGTTGGAAAATAAGCCTCTACTATTCCATTGCCAAATTACTAGTTTTGATCTGGTTGATCTACCCATTGCAATAGTTGTATTTATTTATAATATATATGTATATATATTAAATTAGGTTAACTATTTGTTTTTCCAAGGTGTTTTTCTAGTACTTCAGTTAGCAGTTGGAAGTAAGGTATACTGGGGATTAAATTATCATGTGAGATTATTAGTATCCCGTCAATAAGATCCCTTATATATTTGAGAATGGTTATGCTAGGAAAATTTTCTATTTCATGTTTCGGAAAGTTACTGAGTCCGTTACTTTCATTTATTATGGGATTATCTCTATTATCTGTATTGTTTGTATTGTTTGTGTGGATTCCCGTGATACTCGCATTGTTTAGATTGTTGCCCTTGTTGCTTGCAATGCTTGTGTTTATTATCCTGCTATTGGGTTTTATTTGATTTTCCTTTGAATGGTTTGGATTTCCTGATGCTTGTATTTTAGCTTCTTCTCTAGTGTCTGTTATCATTCTGTATATGTCGGCTTTGTTCTTGGTCTGGTGATTAGGATTAGATTTCCTTCCTGATGTCTGCCTACTTTCTTCTTGGTTATGTTGAGTTGATTGTTGAGTTGTTTCACTTTTACTCAAATGCTGTTGTTTGCTATTTTTTGGTCTATTACTTGATATTTGCTGTTTTGCCTCATGGTAACTTAGGTGTTTTTCATCCATTAGTTTTATTGTTTCTTTCTCTTTGATGTAGTAGCTACATTCTAAGTCTTTAGGACTGTGGGGTCCTCTACAGTTGGCACATTTGAGTCCGATAAATGTGCAAACATTAGTGTGGCTGCCACCGCATTTTCCACATCTTATTCTGTTTTTGCAGCTCCTTGTGTAATGTCCCCATGCTTTACATTTGCTGCAGAATCTGACTTTGTTTGTGTAATCCATAAGAATTTGGTTGTAGCCATCAAATTGGACAAGTAGAGGTGCTTTAGTTTTGAATTCCAGTAGGATTTTATTTGAGGTGTGTTCATTGCTAGATTTCATTCTGTATGCCTTTGAAATCATTGCCCCTTGGTTTTTTAGCTCTTCTGTTATTTCCTTGTTGGTGAGTAAGGTATACTTGGGGTGTAATTGAATGATTTTCCTTATCCCAGTACTGTTATATGGTGGTTTCTGTTCTTGATTGTCACTGATCCCTTCCTCTCCCTTTTTATTTTGTGTATGTCTTATTGCTTCTGGGTTGTAGTCAGGTTCAGACCTTTTTGGGATGCTTGCTGTTGGTGTGCTAACTTTATTGGCTTGTTTCCCTAACGATTTGTGTCTAGTCACTTGGATGTTGACTTCACCAATCTTTTCCAGCTCCATAAATTTGGCTACTTGTGCCAAAGTGCTACATTTGACTATAATGTAGTTTGTCTTTGGTCTTATAATTTGATATTTCCCATTGTTGGCTTTGGAAAGTGTGTTTGCTATGCTTCTACTGCTGATATTAAATAGTTTTGAGTTGCCACTGGTGATAAATATTGTGTGGTCTTTGCTGTGGTATTTATTTGTCCTAGGCGTGTTAACTGATTTATTTTCGTTATTATTGATTGGATGATCTCTTGGTCTGGTATTCACTTTTTCTTCTGTTTTTTCCTGTGGGGTTTTTCTTACTTGCTGTTGCTGTTGATGTTGTTGTAATAGTAGTGTCGGGGTTTCGTCATTGAGATTAGGTTTTTCCTGTATATTATGTAGATTCTCCGTTGTTTTTGGTTCTTCCACTCTCATTTGTTTGTTTTTCTTTGACTTCGAGGTTCCATTTAGTGGAGTCTTTCCCTTGTTGGTTGTTATGAAGGGGTTTGATGTCTTTTTGTTTTTGATCTGTTTCTTCCTTCTGGTTTGTTCTAAGATTGGGGCACTTGTGTCACTGTCGCTCTTTGACCCGCTTTTCTTCGGAGAGTCGTAGATAAGGTCTTCCATGGTGAGGTTTTTCGAGTGGCCGGGTAACTGACTTGAGTGATATGTTGTTGCTTTTATTGTTTTTATTGGATTCAAGTTATTAGTTGAATGTTTGTAATTTTCTATGAATGGAGAGGTATTTTCCTGTGGGAGTGTCGCTGTTGGAGATGATAGCGACAATGGAGATATGCACTTAGGTGGTGTGGTAAAGGAAGAGTTGTTATCCTCATCTGTTTCCACGTTGCCGCTGATTTTCTTGATGCTGTCGCAATCATCGCAATCGTTGGTATTGGATGCATTGTTAATGATATCTAGTAGGTCCGTTCCTTCCAGATGTTCGTTAATGGCATAATTAGATCCCATTAAGTCCATTAAGTCCTCGATCTCCTGATTGAGAGTGAGTTGGGGTGCTTTTATTTGGTTCGTGATATTAGTTGATTTGTCATTGTCACTCTCTGACCCGCTTTTCTTCGGTGTGTTGTATGTAAGGTCTTTCATGGTAGGACTCTTCGCGGGGCCTGTTATCTGACTTGAGAGGTATGTCGTTGCTTCTATTTGGTTCAAGGTATAAGTTGATAGTTTGTATTTTTCTTTGTGTGTTGCAGTTTTGGCCTGTGATAATGTCGTTGTTGAAGATGATGTTGGTAGTGGTGATAGGCACTTAAGTAGTGTGGTAAAGTTAGATTTGTTATCTTCATCTGATATCACTTCTATGCCTATTGTTGTTGTGGTTGTTGTTGATCCGTTAGAAGTTTTGATCTCTGTCACATCATTGTCGCTTTCTTTCTTGATGTTGTTTCTATCATTGGCATTGGTTGCATTGTTAATGTTATCTAGAAGGTCCGTTCTTTCTAGATGTTCGTTGCTTGATCCCATAAATTTCTCCAAATCCTCAATCTCCTGTTTGAGAGTGACTTGAAGTGGTCTCTTTTGGTCTGGCGATTCGTTAAAAATCTCCAATACGCTTGTGGCATTGTTAAGAGACATTGTTGTTGTTGTTGTTGTCTTTGTTGTACTAGTTGTTGCCGGTGTTAGTATGTTCCTGCTTGGAGTAGTCTCGTTGTTACTGCTATTGTTATTGGATGTTATTCCCGGCATGAGAGATATTTCATCCGGGTTGTGAGATATTACATCCGGATTGAAAGATATTACATCCAGCTTGCGCTCAATTATGAGCTTTGATGTGGGACTTGGTGTAAGAAATCCCATGACCTTGACGAAGGGCGTTGTAATTTTTTTACTAGGATCCTTCGCATCAGTTGGAGTCGAGTTCTGTGGTTGTAAGGGACTAACTCCTTTGGCCATTGAAATAATTTTGTTGTCTTTTTTAATCGCATTGCGATTTGTGGTCATTTTAACCTGCGATCTTGTAACTCTTGACATGTTACAGTGAGTAGTATTTATAGACATGTATTATCGCTCGCTCGCTCGCTCAGCACTATACGTCTGAACGTCTCGAAAGTGAAATGCGGAATGTGTGTCCACCGCATGTCTGATTAGTGTTTACTATGGTGTTTATCCCGTGTTTAATCCTATTAGCTAAAATTCTACTCAGTATTTTGTAATCCGTGTTTAGGAGGGAGATGGGCCTCCAGTTTTTTAGGTCGGTTTTGTCGCCTTTCCCCTTGTATATAAGAGTAATCAGACCCTCCCTCATGGAATTTGTCATTTTGTCGTTTTTTAATAAAATGTTGTTAAAAAGAGATTCTAATATTGGTGCCACCTCACTTTGGAATTTCTTATAGAATTCCGCAGTGAGGCCATCTCGCCCTGATGATTTACCTTTTGCAAGTTCTTTTATTGTGGTTTTTACTTCCTCCACAGAAATGAGCGCATCGCACCGTTTCTTGTGCTCTGGTGTGATCATTTCGCAATGTGTTGAATTTAGATATTGCATGATTATGTCGTTGTCTATGCATTGAGTATTATATAATGTTGTGTAGTATTTGTGAATTTCCTCCATAATTTTTGCTTTAGTTGTAAATATTTCCCCATTAATGTTTAGTGTACCTAATTCCTTTTTTACCCCTTTTCTTATCTCTTCCCTTTTATTGAGTTCTCTGCCTTGTTTGTATATATGGTGAAATTTGCCCGCCCTGATTTCCATTCCCTTTGTTTCATATTGTCTTAGCTTTTCTAGTTGTATGGAGTAGCTCTCCTTCTTCCTTAAAGGTGTAGTGACATCATTTATTAATCTTTTTAAAGCTACCTTCTGTGTTTTTTGAATCCGTTTACGTTTAGTTGAGTGATATATTGCTATTTGCTTGACTTTTTCTTTAAAGCTATCCCAATCCGTAGCAATATCTGATATATTTTTTCCCTGTTCATTCGTAAGTATTTTAGGGATTTCCAAATTTATTTCATTTATTAATTGCTCATCATCTAATATTGAGTTGTTTAATCTCCATTCTCCTTTACCCCATCTATTATTTTTCTTTATCACCATTTCCAAAGTTATTTGTTTATGGTCTGAAATTTTGTAGTCTAATATTTTCGCTTTTTTGTATATTTTATGGTCAAAATTAGTTACATAAAATTTATCTATTCTACTTGATTTATTTATTCCTGCTTTTACATAATCATGTGTATATTCCGTTCTTAGTAGATTAAGGTGTCTATACACATCTATTAGTTTATTTTGGTTTAGCAGTCTTTCCATTATATTAGCTAATGCTAGATCGCTAGTTGTAAGTTTGCCTGTGCGATCTACATTACTCCCCACCCAGTTAAAGTCTCCTCCTATAATCAGGTGCTCTGTTGTGTATTTTTTTAAATATTTAGTTAGATTCACTATGAAGTCGTAGTGACTTTCTCTCTCTGCAGGAGCATATATATTTATTATGTGTAATTTATTTAATTTTATATGAATTACCCTTCCCTTTAAGCTATTATCTTCTATTAATCTTTCCCAATTTTGTCTAATTTTGTTTCTAATTATTACTGCTACCCCGGCTCTATTATCGTATTGTTGTGCCTCATTATTTACAACTATGGCATCCATGTTGGATTCTATTTCTGATATCATGGTTTTTGTAAGTTTATTGTGTGTTTCCTGAATTAGTATAATGTCCTGCTTTAATTTTATAAATTGTGTAGTTTTGTCCTTATCTAATCCATTTGTGTTTATAGATGTGATATGGAAGTTTAATTCTTCCATTTTTAGGTTCCAGGTGGCTATTTGTTAATTTTTCTATTAGTCTTTTCTATTAGTCTTTTAATTAATATATTATTCAGATTGTTTTGTTTATTTCTATTTCTGTTTTATTTGGGGGCACTGGTCCCCCGTCTGTCCCTATACTGTCATTTGCGTCCTTCAGGTTTAATTCCTGTCCATGTTCGTTTGTCGTGTCATTTGTATCAGTCGTCTTGTCCGTCGTTTGTTCATTTATCTGGTCATTTGTCGTATCCATATCTGTAGATGTATTTGTGTAATCAATAATGGTTGTCCTTTGATAAAGCGGTGTCAAATCAAAGTCAAGATCATAGTCCTCTGAGGTTGATTCCGATAGAATGGGTTTCTCGTCCATTTTCCTCTTTCTTTCCCTTCTTTTTGTTTTCGCAGATATTCTAATTCTTGGTATTTCTGTAACCGTCAGTGGCTCTTCGCTATTAGACGAGCTGGTTAGGGTGGTGTACGTTCTTCCTTTTTTTAGGTCCCGGCATTGGTGTGGATTCCATTTTTTCTATTGTTTCATGGTCCCCATCACTTTGTAAGGGTTCCATCTCCTCTTCTATGGCCAAGCATTCAAAACGATTTCCTGTTTTAATTGGAGCTACCGGCAATTCCCTTCTTAACGTCTTAGTAGGGGTTGTATACCCCATCGTCCTGATTTATTGTTTCCTCATATCTATCTACTTGTGCTTCTATTTGTATTTCCTGGTTTTGCGAGTTTTCCTGTTGTTGTTGTTGTGGTTGTGTTTGTACGTCTACCACAATTTCTTCAATCCGTTTTGTCTCTGTTCCCTCTGACAGTTTCGCCGCGTAAGAATTTGGATCTTGTTGGGCTTTTTTCGCTGGGCAGTATTTGGGCCCATGCCCCATCACCTTACATTTTGGGCATGGTCTATCTTTGTCGCAACCTTTGTACCATGAGCGACATAGGAACCCTAGTACGTAGAAAAATGGTGGGATGTTTCTCGCTTGTTCATACGGCACTTTGATGATACGTTCACCACTCCTCACATCCTTGTGCCCCCAACAAGCTGCCGGCATCGATGTTCCTACGTGTATGCCATGTTGTGTCATAAGTTTGGCCGTTACCGTTTCCGTCGATATTTCATAAGGGAGCCCTGATATAATCAAGTCTACTGCCTTGGGCTCTATATCCCTCACTATCGGGTCAGTGTCGGTAATTTTAACTGTTACTCCACAGAGCTTCAATTCCTTTTGTGGTAGCATTGGTCTCTGGCTTTTAGGATATAGAATATACTTATTCCTTCCCCCGTATTGCAGAGCTTCTATTTCTGACAATTTGATCCCTTGCACTTCCATCTCTGTCAGTACTTCTGACTGTCTGGGAAATATGACGTTAGATCCAAAATCTAACGTCTGGCACCCCTCTCTGTGGTAGATAATCAGTTTTTTACATCCTATGTCCCCTTCAACCACTGTATTAAAGTAGTCGGTGATCTTATACCGATGTGACTCCGTCATTTTGTTTCGGTCAGTCAGGATTTACTTAATTTTGAAACAATGATAAACTTAAATAACAAAGTGCATATAATAATACAAAACTAAGGGTGCTGAAAAAGAAAGGCAAAAACTAATAATGTGAAAATACTATGAATAAATGAAAAGGTTACTTTGCAATAATCAAAATACTGAAGGTACTCTCGCACTTTGTGAGTACAGCTCGACTCTTGCTATTTACCTGAACCATAAATAATCCAAGGTATAATCCTATGTCGATTTTCAGTTGATTTACGAGCTCAAAAAACACGTCTGATCCCTTCGACGTCCAGGTTTCATTGAGATAAATTTAAAGCTTATTTCCGTAGCAAATTCGATGTTAGACAAATTGTTGTTGTTGTTGTTGTAGGGCTTAACGCCATTTTTCAGCACACGATAGGCTATACTTGGTGGCCAGTATTAATGGTGGAGGAAGAACCCGGGAAAACCCCCGGAAAGAACCATCGACCCACGAGAAGCTACTGGCAAGCTTTTTCACATATCCACATTAGGCGAATCTTAGACTCGAACACATGCAGACAGAGGTGAGATGGCAGTGATCCGTAACGGAGAGCGCTTTAGACCACTCGGCCACTCGGGGCCCCTAGACAAATTGTAGATCCACAATGAATCGTGTAACCCTAGTGTCCGTCGCCATTTCGAATTGCCTGATTTCGTCAGCTGATAATTGGTAGTTCCATCGATATCGAATGACCAATAAGTTACAGCTTTCTTACGTTGGAAACCTTACTTTGGATATTATTGTCATATTGTTCTAACGTATGTTTATTTGTTATTTGCCTGTCACATGTGAATATATCATGTGACTATTTTCACGGTTCATAAAACGTTCCAGATTACAACATGGATAGAATGAGTAGGTGTGATGTCAAACACAAATTTAACAGACGTGTAAACAAACAGTAAAAGCAGTGTCTCCATATGCAGTAAATACAGCGTTGAATAGATCTTTTCATGGCGTCATAAGATCGCTGAAGACAACTTCCTTAATGTACATAATAAGAATCAGGACCCAATGGCATATTTCCCTCCTATGAATGTTGTATTCATGCGCAATATTCTTCTTACATATGGGGCAAGGTTAACTGGAACAGTGCCTAACTCGTGAGTAAAGAGTCTCAAATTTGAATCTGGCTTTGGTCAGCCTAGGTCGGCTACTGCAAAACTCGTGGCCAAACGGTTTTAAATTCGAACCCAAAGTGGGCTAGCCAAGATAAGCTTTTGTTGCAAGTTCTTGGTAAAGACACTTCACTATTCTCTATGTTAAAGCTCTATAGTGAGTAAATGATATACAAAAATGACCGAAATTTGTTCCAAAATATGACCTCCAGAGTAGCTGTAGTTAAAAATATTTTTTTTGGGGGGGGTAGGGCCTTTCCCCCAACTCAGGGGCCATACCGTAAACTCGTGTCTTGTTACAGTCTTTAGATTATCGCCGACTCCTTGATAATTGCAAAACTGCCACTAGTCTTCCTCTAAAGGAATGCTCCAAAGATAATGAGAATATTTCATTTAATTTTTCGCTTCTTTATTTAAGAACTAGTAAAAGACATGGTAAAGGGTAAAAATATCCTTGGAACTCGAAAACGTTGGTGTAAACCACATCATTGTGAACCTGTACATTGGTTATTAAAACGATTTTGTAACAGAAATTTACTTGACACGCTCATAGAAATGCGCTGTAACTGTAATTACTTAAATATCAAAATCTAAATTATATACATTATAGAATTGTAGGTTAAATTGACATTGGATGCATTTTCTGATAGTTGTATATATTCAAACTTAAGTTTAAAGATAAGCATATGGTTATGTGAACAAATAATATGAGTGATAAATTGCACTGGGATGAAGGAAATGAAGGCTCGTACAGGTTGCTAGAATTATTTTAAAATTTTCTTTTTATCTATGACGTTACCTTTTAAAGTTTATAAATACTTATTTTATAAATGATGATAGAATTTAAAATGCTTATCTAGAGTTGTCATAATTTGTAGCTGGCGCCTCTATCGGACAATCTAGACTAAACTAACAACGTCAGATAGAAATCGCAAAACACAAACAAATCAGCAACAAAATTGAAAAATAGATGCTATAAAGGACTCGAATTCTGGCGTTTGTACTGTAATTTGCAAAAGTTTGTCAAAATATATTTCAAAAGTATTACAGCTCTTCATATAAATTGTGGATAATGAAATGGTCTCTTAAAGCGGCACCTCACTTGTACAGTATCTGACTTGTAATCCAGAGGATGCAGGCTCGATACAAGCCCAAGTCAGACCGGGCCCGTAACTTGGATGTACAGTAGTCCCCCTCTTGTACGGCCCCCCTGACCAGCGGCAACCCGCTCCTAACGGCCAGAATTCGTTGGCACCGACGAGTTTCTGTTCAAAAGTACCCCTCATGAAAGGCCACCCGGGTAACGCGACCAGCGGCCAGCATATTTGTGCAATAATATAAAATTTACCCCTCACGAGCGGCCTCATTTTATATTTAAATGTATCCAGAACCAATAATTAATTCAAATCTTGACGTAAGGTAAGCAATTTTGATTATCTCTATCGTAGATACACGTCTCCGAGTGTCAAGTCACCGTTAAAAGTGGCGACTAAACATTCATAGTATATCGTTATCTATGAAAGTCGATGTTTACAGGAAATGGGCTCAATAATGTTATGATAGAGTTTGGGGTTTAACACCTATGTTGAGTTCTTCTCGTTGATGATTATAACCAGACGTAATTGTTATAATCTTAACAAGGTCAGATTACGCTAAACATAGATTTTGTACATTGGCACACACAGACAACCTTAAAAAAAGACAATAGGGTACCAGACAAAGACCGGATAAATCACGCGACCACACATATTGTGATTTCAAGTGATTTTTCCGGTCTTTGTCTGGTACCCTATTGTCTTTTTTTAAGGCTTCCTTTACGAAGGCTGTATTTCCTAGAATCGACACAAGTTTTGTCTGCATAATTAAATCGCATACAGTCAGCAATATCCGGTTTCAGGAAAACGTACTTAATATTTTCGAAGAAAGTCGGATATTCTACTCGACGACATGGGGGGGGGGGGGGGATGCCGAAAAATTGTATTTACAAAAGACTCGTAAAAACAAGTTTATGTTGAAATAATTTGAATAAACAAAGTAATAACCGATAAGAAGGTATTCAGCAACAGTGGGAAAATGGAGCAAATGGAAAGATAATTATGTATGTACCAAGATGTAAATACGTTTTTTAATCCATTTGCAATGTGCATGACAACAATACCCACTAGCATATCAAACTTACGCCAAGAAAGCAAAAATAGTAACGTATATTCAATTGAAATAAATTTGTTATTATAACCAAAAAAACTTATTGATTAATGTTTCATTTCGACGAAGATATTTAATGTTTTAAAGTATGTAGCTTTCTTACTACGTACATTACATATACATGTACTTCTCATAATAAATTTAGCCCCCCTCTGGAACGGCCACCCGCCTTATAAGGCAACTTTCTCGGTGCAGCAGGGGTGGCCGTATAAGAGGGGGACTACTGTATTCCGCTTCTGTTTGCCCTAGTACGATTTAATCTTAACGTGTTCACGTGCAGTAAAAGACTCCCAAACACATAGACGTACACAACAAAAACAAATTCATGTCTTTCTGTCCATGGCAGAGGTGTATCCGGTTTCCATGGCATAATTATTGAGTGCTCCTTCAGAGAGCAGTCAGAAACTGGATTACGGACTCTTCATGGATAAAGACACCAATAACCAAGCCATGGGCTCCAAGGGTTGTTATCGCCGGGGGCGGACGTGGGAGATCAGCACCCACTTCCTTTGGAAATTCCCCAATGGCTTGCGTCTGATAGAGCCTCTGACAACCAAATCCAGCTCCGGGCCTTCACTATTGGCGGAACCTGTTTAAACTGACCGGAGAAGGAACGACAGGCGAGTTTCTGGCGCCTCAAAACCAGACGCTTCGGGCAGATGGGGCTCGTTAACCTTGGGTGGTTGCCCATCTAGGTGAAGGTAAACTCCGATTTAAAATCTTCGCTGCCTTGCGACTATACCCTCCCATAGGAAAGGCTAAGGGAGTAAACCCCAACAGAAAATCAGGAGACGGAGTCCCTAAGGCGACTTGGTATTGCTATCAGTGTCATCTCGGCAACTCCTGCGACGTAGTTGGTGCCATGACGTATCGGCTTGTCCTTTCCCTTGGATCCATCAGCTGCGTGAAGACCCTCCACCCCGACCCCCAATCAGCTGCATGGGCAACAGCTGATTCTTCATATCACCCTGCCCAGGCTTGCGCCCTGGAGAGGACACTCCAGCTTCGCTTCACAGCGTCGACACAACACGGGAATCAGCAGTTTACCGATTGTAAGTCACTGCTCGATTGGCGCCAGGGGTTGCATCTGACGGTGGGAGAGACCAACAGGTCTCCTTGGAAAGCTACCGCCCGCCTCAAACTGGGCAGCTCCAAGCCAATAAGGTGCCGTCCCACCACGGTTCACCTGCCTTGCTGTGTGCATAAGGCTTAAGGTACGCGAGTACCTGACAAGCGGACTGCAACTACTGCACCAAGAAATAACAAAGGAAATAACAAAAGAAAACCAACAATGAAACCTCCAATCCTTAAGCTGTGCACCTGTAATGTCCGGACCATGCTGACTTGGCTTTCAGACAATCTCCAGATAATCAGCGATGTTCGAAAGACTTCAGTTATTAACGACAAACTTGCAAGACTCCAGGTTGACATCGTCTCGCTACAGGTGACACGACTACCAGATTCCGGGTCCCTCAGAGAAAAGAACTACACGTTCTTCTGACTAGGAAAGAGTGTCGACGAAGCCAGCGAGTTTGGTGTTGGATTCGCCGTCAGGAACACTCTGCTGGGGATGATAGAACCCTGCAAACAAGGAAACGGAAGACTGCTATCCCTCCGCCTCCACACCACAACCGGGCCTGTTTACCTGATCAGCGTTTCCGCTCCCACACTAAGCGCCACCACAGACACCTAGGATGAGTTCTACGATGAGTTAGACTCGCTGATCAACAAAATTCCCAAGGAAGAGAACTTGATTATTACTTCAACGCTAGGGTGGGTGCCGACCATGACTCCTGGTCTTCTTGCCTTGGCAACTTTGGCGTTGGGAAGATGAATGAGAACGGACGGCGCCTCCTAGAGATGTTCTAGTACCACGACCTCAGCATCACCAATTATTTATTTTAGACAAAGCCACAGCACTACGTGTCTTGGAGGCATCCCCGGTCTAAACACTAGAACCAGCTGGACTTGATAATCACAAGACGGGCTGCTATGATCCGCCATGTTCAATAAATCAGTCTTGATGTATACCTTATGTATAAGAAATGAGTCTCCATCCTATCTCGTAAGTACGCAATACTATCTCGTAATAACGCAATACTATCTCGTAATAACGCAATGTTATCTCGTAATAACGCAATGTTATCTCGTAATAACGCAATACTATCTCGTAATAACGTAATACTATCTCGTAATAACGTAATACTATCTCATAATTACGCAATGTTATCTCGTAATAACGCAATACTATCTAGTAATTATGCAATGTTATCTCGTAATTACGCAATGTTATCTCATAATAACGCAATACTATCTCGTAATTATGCAATGTTATCTCGTAATTACGCAATACTATCTCGTAATGACGCAATACTATCTCGTAATTATGCAATGTTATCTCGTAATAACGCAATACTATCTCGTAATAACGCAATGTTATCTTGTAATAACGCAATAATATCTCGTAATAACGCAATGTTATCTCGTAATAACGCAATACTATCTCGTAATAACGTAATACTATCTCGTAATAACGCAATGTTATCTCGTAATTACGCAATGTTATCTCGTAATAACGCAATGTTATCTCGTAATAACGCAATACTATCTCATAAAAACGCCAAAAAAAAAAAAATTTGCCTGGCGCTAATGGGCTTCCGTACGGACGTGTTGTTGCTCCCGATATAATAGTATAATTGGGACAGTAACTGCATAGGCGCATAATTAGCCACATACGCGATAGCACCGGTTATAAAATTGGTGTCTCACCTGCAACTGAAATTGCAGGTATTCTTAATATCATCGCACACACACACACACACACACACACACACACACACACACACACACACACACACACATATATATATATATATATGATGATGATTACGTGTACGGTTAATAAATTACACGAATATACAAATAAAATTATCGCGAGTACAAGCCAAATTATCTGTGTTGAAATTATTAGGTCTCTACGATGGAGTAATATCAGATCAGGAATTCACAGATATGATTAAGATTTACATGAGGCCCTGACCATCAGGAAACGAAGTAGAATCTACGTCATCGCCTGTCAGATCTTCGATGTGAAAAATCGAGCTTTAAATAATTTCGCGTTTAGTGGCAATAAGTATTGCGTTTATTCGCAACAAGTATTGCGTTTATTCGCAATAAGTATTGCGATTATTCGCAATAGTATTCGCAATAGTATTGCGAACATTCGCAATAAGTATTGTGTTTATTCGCAATCTATTGCGAATATTTGTGTTATGATAGGTTTTTTAGTAAAATTATTAAGATTGCCATTTTCCTTAAATTGTATTTAAAGTATTGTTTTATTCATTTATATTTAATTAAGTTTCTAAAATATACTAAAGTTAATTTCATTTGTTTTTGTAGCACAACTATATAGAATAGAAATGGTTGCTGCGCAAGTGAAAAAAAGGCAATGTATATAGCCATACTGCATAAGACCGATAAATATAACTAAGAGCTTTGCTAATGTACAGTGTTGTGTGGAAATGTATAACGAAAAACATAATATATGCCATTTTGCCGACTCAGCTACAATCTCTAGGTTCCATTAGTAAAAATATATATTCTGTAGCCTAGACATTGGCGGAAGTCCAATTCGGTTAATAAAAAGTGGAGTAACTCTTCTCGAAAGATCTTCTAAACGGCATAAAACAAAATGGCTTCCAACAACGGATACCCATATTTGGTGTAACGATGCCAAACGAATATAAATAAACCACAAGACTAAGTCTTATAACGTAAAACAAATTGGTTTCTACCGGTTGAAACTGGTTCTTGCTTGGGGGAGAGACAGCATTTTTCTGACTGGTACATGGAGTGTATGACCTTGTCTAACCCTGAATCTGGCCGAATGTGTATAAATACAGATGCGCAGTCGGGTCAGATTAGTTCTCCATATCAGCAGAAAATAGATTTTTGACTTCTCATTTCAGGGAAGAACGGTATATATCGTAACTTTTTTTAGAAATAGGTATTTTTAATGTTTGAGATTTTTATGGTAAAATTGCTTTGTTTGCAACATTGCTACTAAATTTAATATTTTTATTTATAATATATTGTAACGGAATGTTTAAATGTTTTAAAGAATTCATATTTAATTATATTTATGTAATTTTTATTGTAAAGGTTGAATTCGCTACCAAATTCTTGTTTAGATTTAATGTTGAAATAAAGTAGTCTTTAAGCAACAAAGAGTAATATCTAGCAATATATTTTAAATCAATATTCTATTTTAAAATAAGTAAAGTGCATTTCTTTAAATTAATTGTTGCATTAATTACAGTTATTACATTTTATACCTTTGGCTATCTTGAGATTGATCGAGAATTAACTATTGTATGATATTCTAAAATGCAGAAGTTATACGAATGAGTGAAGTTAAAATTTGCAATAAGTATTACGTTTATTCGCAATATATTTTTTTTTTACAGACACGATTTGGCACTAATGGGCTTTCGCATCTTTCCAACTGCGATTGCAACTAAAGAAATAGCACTAGTGTATTTGCGAGTGTATCGTAGCTGGCAAACTATTAAATCAAAGCCATTTGACGGGTTGCAAGCAAAAAATTAATTGGTATTTTGCGTATAACAGGCACAGTACAGTACGATAGCTCAGCGTCCGACCCCTTCAGCATCTACAGAAGAGTGAAACAGTGTTGCGTCCTAGTCTCCACGATATTCAACATCTTCGCTGTCTTGCATAAGCATGCCTTTGGGACGTCCACAGAAGGGATCTACCTGTACACGCGATCAGACGGAAAACTCAACATAGCACGACTAAAGGCAAAGAGCAAAGTGCGCGAATCAACCATCAAGGACATGCTCTTCGTAGACGATGCTGCTCTAGCCACACGCACAAAAGCTGATTTAAAGCACCTGAGTGACCTAAAGCATGCGATGAGCTTGAGCTGACAATAAGCCTAAAGAAAGCAAAGGTGATGGCTCAAAACGCGGACCCCCCATGCATCATTATCAACAACTACGAATGTGAGGTAGTCAGTCAGTTCACGTACCTTGGCTCTACCATCACCGACAATCTATCGCACGATAGACTGCATTATACTGGATAAAGGACTGCATTATACAGGCTCGACAAGCAGATTGGAAAGTCATCAACATCTCTCTCCACACTTCTGCAGAGAGTGTGGGACAACAATATGCTGACCCTTAACACTAAGATCTCTATGTACCGTGCCTGCTTGCTAAGCACTCTCCTGTATGCCAGTGAAACCTGGACTCTGTACGCCCCACAAGAGAAAAGACTAAGCGCCTTTCACATGCAATGTCTCCGACGCATACTCGGAATCACTTGGAGTGATCAAGTAACAAACAACAAGGTTCTTGAACGTGCCATGATTCTCAGCATGATCACACTCCTCCACCAACGTCGAATCAGATGACTGGGCCATATACGTCGCATGGATGACGTACGGATCCCCAAAGACCTTCCTTATGTAGAACTGTCTCTGGCAAAAGGACGATCGGATGGCCACATCTCCGCTTCATGGGTGTCTGTGAGCGCGACATGAAAGCCCTTGTTATCGATATCAACACCTGGAAAGAGCTTGTTCTAGACAGGCCCAGCTGGCGACACGCTCTTATCACTGGTTTCAGTGCCGACGAGGAAATCTACACTTGCTAGCTGATAAAAAGCGATCTCGGAGGAATAAGAAGCAGACCCAACACACACCAGATTCAAAGTTCAAGTGCAAAAACGACTTATTGGCCGAATCTGAGACTCGAACCCACGCAGACAGAGGTGAACTGGCAGCGATCCGTAAAACGGACAGCGCTTTAGACCACTCGTATGGAGGGGGATTACCGCCATAATTCTATGCATGTATTTTGTAATCTTCCTGATGCGTTATTGTAAATTGCTGTTTGCAAGTGCTACTTTCATAATTCTATCCATGTATATTGTTATCTTTATTGATGCAAACTGTACGTGGTAACTTGCAAGTGCTACTTTCCTTCTGCATTATTGTAAATGGCTGCTTGCAAGTGCTACATTCCTAATTCCATCCATGTATATTGTATTCTTCATTGATGCAAACGGTAAAGGACTAGTTGCAAGTGCTTAGATCTACTTTCCTTCTGCGTCATGGTATCTTGCTTTTTACCAAACGCTAACTTCATACCGTAGTTTGTCGTATGGCAAATGCTATGTCAGTTATTACGAGTTGTATATTCTATTTATATAAACTTGCCATACTACAAATTACATCATTCCAACTCCTGATTTCTTTCTTTTCCAACTCGTGTCGCCATCTGTTGTCATAATGGGATACTACATGCCATTATGACAACAGACGGCGCTCTAAATTTCTTAGTTTTTCCTCAATGAAAATAACAAATGCTCCCCAGGGAAAGTTAGATTGCTTTACGGCAGTAATTTTGTGCGGCAAAAAGAACCTAATAGATCTACGTGTGAAAAAAAATACAACTTTTAATTCTTTCAGTCCCGTCTTTTTTAGGTGTAAGGTAGCGACGAATTTTTAATTGTTCAATAAAACCATATTCTTTATCGAAGTTCTAAGTGATTTTATGATACCTTAAGAAAACAAAACCGCCATCACAACAGCAGGGTGGTCTTACTCTTAGTAACTTGTATGTTATCGGCTATTGGTCAATTCGGCCTAGACCAGCTAGTTGGTCTCTAAGCCTTTTTTTAATTTGACTTGACGGCTCAAGTCACAAAAGAAAAGGCTTAGAGACCAACTAGCTGGTCTAAATTCGGCCCAACTTGGACCGAAAATAAGACAATTCGGCCCAACTTTAAAGACAATTCTGCCTAACTCGAAAGATAATTCGACCCAATTTTAAAATACAATAGACAATAGTTTTAGCAAGTGCTTATTTTCAACATATATGTTAACAATTCTTACATAATATGTTTTAGAATAAAATTTGAAACATTTGGTGAACAAGATAAATGTTTTCCGAAGTTATAATGGTTAGGAGCTTTATGATATCTTTAGCAAAAACCGTCCCAAGGCCAAAGCCAAATATTACTGTGGAGAAAAAAAAGAAGTATAGTAGAGATGGACGTGGTGCTTTGGGAGTTACGTAGACACAAATGAGATGCATCATATCTCCTGACCCTGTGGAAGAAAGTCAATTTAGATCTCAAACTTAATTCTCAAGCAAAATACATACGTTACAAGATATCTTCTCGTATTTGAACATATTTTTTACAACTAAAATTATACAGGGAAAATGGTTGAAAATTGCATAATTAGGTATTTTGCAATAATTTTACATAAATTTAATTCAGAACATTATTGTGTTTGCTAAGTTACGAAAAAGACAGATAAATGTGCACAACATAAAATGCATCTTTACCAAAATTTCTCATATTTTAAATTTCATTTAAATTGATAATGAATATTATAAACACCAAAAACATTTTAAGTTGTCAAATTAATACCATTCTAATCATAACAGTTTCTGATTCAAAATATAAACACAAAAGTTTACGTGTATGCCTTTTCAGTCACTCCAAACATATAATGTATGTATTAGATACATATGACAAGAGACTTCATTAAATCTGTAATCATTTTCAACAAGTAAGTATTCATTAAAAGGCAAGAAAGCCTTTGAAGTATCCCTCTCAAAGTAGGATTAGTGTTTTCAAGAGGTATGCATGACCTCTACTCTTGTCGCTAATTTGTAACAATACATCGTTTCTATTTTATGAAGCTATGTGCAATTGAGTGTCTCGTATATGAAGCAGTGTTACAATCTGAAGTCTAATATCAAATATATTAGTATAATATCTCGTGTACGGTGTCGCTACTCTTAGAAAAATGTAAATGTGTTCTGTAGAATATTATCTGGTAAGTATTATTATTTAATAAATCAGTATAGATAATTTGACCAAACGACTTAAATTCAGAATTCTGTTGTATGTAGATGTATTGAAATATTTTAATTAGAAAGTGCAATATATATTAGTTTACTTTTTTCTCTCTCTCTCTCTTTCTCTCTCTCTCTCTCTCTCTCTCTCACACACACACACACACACACACACATATATATATATATATATATATATATATATATATATATATATATATATAATCTTAATACATTGTATCTACTTGCTGTATGAAAAAAAATATCTTTATACAACTATCGCATAGTTGGGCCGAATTGTCTATAAGTTGTCTTATCACAAGTGCTCGACGCGAGCTTGATGTGGAAAATAAAACTTAAATAATCTAAAGGAACAAAATCATACAGAGAGACAAAAATACCCATTCTGACATAGGACCCACTCTATCATACTATATTAAAAGAGAAGGTACGTAACATCCAAATACTTACACATGTAAGACCTGACGCTGATATTTATGTTTTGTGCGTCTAAACAAAATCAACATGTGCTATGTCTTACATGTAAACCTAGGTTACACCGCTGACCCTCCATTTTCTTTCTGCTATTTCTGTATTTAAAATCACAAGACCATTATCTTTGGCTTGTTTTACTCCTGAGATATCTTTTCTATTCATCAATCCATCATTGACTTTTCTGCGTTGTACCAAACTGAGTTTATGGCTTCTGAAACGTGCAATTTTCAAGAATTTTTCATCTTGGGACAAGTGTGAACTCATGTGACAACCGATGAAAAGAGCTGTAGTCATTTGACATATTTAATATGACCCAGAACTTAACTTGACAATGAATTAAAAAATGTAATTAGTAGGAAATGTTTCACATGTTTTTTTCTGGAGTATTTGGGTAAATCGTGTCACCCGATGACCCTGGGTCGTTAAGATCGTTTAGTACGTCGCCCAGTTTAATACACTTAACAGAAGTAAATCTTTTTCTGTGATACTAATGTACATATGCTCCGGCAAAAATAACATTCAGAATAACATCAAAACATTAATACCTCATAAAATATAGATTAAAACAAACACACCCCAAGCCTCTATTCATTGTTGGAAATATAATTTTCTTTGTAATGAGCTTCTATACATCTCACTGCCTAAATAAAGAGCTTGTCAGAGGGTCAGCTGGCAGGGGAATTAGGGGAGTAACTAATCACACTAAGATATCTCAAGCACTCTTGAAAACGACCCAAAACAGTTCAAATTATGTTTTAAAGTTAAAATTATTTCATTTGAACAGATAATGGTTTGATCTTAAATACCCCAGAATTGAAAATTAAAAATGTAAGAAATGTTTAAGTCAATAACCTAATCACCCACAGCAATGAAAGTTATTGTGCTTTTGGTTCTTGACATTGAATAAAAGCATTCTATTCCTTTTAAGGTAGTCTAATATTTCATGCACTGGTGTAGTATAATCATATATCAATAATTAAATCAGTATTCATTACCCAAGTAGTCCATATACTAAAGTTGTGATACAATTAATGTTTACAAGTAAATCAAACAATATGCAATCTAATTAGTACAATAAATTGTAGTTGATGATTTTGTATAGGGTTCCTTGCATTTAAGTTTTTACCCAAAAGCAAATAGTTATATTTTGGACATTATTTTGTTGACCTTTTTTACCAATAATATATCCAGTTTATTGTTGCTTTATTTTCAGATGATGAGCAATCAGCAGCTTGCAGCAGACTTATTGAGGAAGGCTGCTGATGCCTTGTCTACCACAGTCCCATGTGCAACAAGTACTACAGGTGTCTCGAGACCTATTTCAGAGCATGAAAACCTGCGGAATATATTTTCTCCATACAGAGCCGGTGGAAGGTTCCCAAATGCAAGATGAGGAAACAGTAAAGGCAGGGAACCCATGTCATATTGGACACACAGATTTTGCTTGTTATCAAGCACATCTGAGGTATAAAGAAAACCCCAGCTATCTTTAAATCATAGATTTTTTTCAGTTATGAACAAAGTCCTTTGGTTTATATGGAAACCAAAATTCTTTAAGCATGTGTGTTTGTGTATGTGGTATTTAGGTTTTTAACATAGCTTTTAAATATTTTCAGTTGTATCACTATGATGTCTGCAGTGTGGCAGTTTATGATATAACGGTACCAATTGCGCAAGTCCATGTGGGTGGAGCTTAAGGTGTAGGGAACATTGCAATCAGAAAAAACAACACTAGCTATGATTGGTGGATTATGTAAGAGTTGTACTTTCTGTTAGGCTTAAAAAAAGTTTAGCCACTTGGCAACATGTGAATTTATGCTAATTCCTAAATAGATCAAATTTTGTATTTTTTATGATTTTTCGAAAATGTAATACACATGACTGAAAATATGTATGTTGTGACTAGATAACTCATACCCCTGTCTAGTTCCAGCAGAGTTATCTCTCTTAAATGCAATGGGGTACCTGGTTTTGTCATCGTCAAATTGACAATCTAACATTGTTCTCTATAATAGTGTGTGAGATGCACGCTAAATTAGGATAGAAAATATATTTATCTCTCCAAATATTAGCATTGAGGTCTATGGAAAAACAATTGGTACCGTGATACCTAAAAGATAATACCAGCTTCACAGTGTATCCATAGTAACGAGTATACATAGCCACCACTTCTATACTGTCATAGTGTCATTTGGTTAAACAATGGATATTGAGATGTTTTGGTCTAATATTGACAGACTTTTACATAGAAAATGTAGAAAATAACACACATTAGCTTTGGAATGGGGCTTTTGTAACTATATGTATAACATATATAGACTGATGGCTTTGTGACTGTGTAGTCAGCTCCAAAAATATTAGCATACAGGCCAAAAAAAGTTATGTAAAGTTAATATAGTTAATTTTAGCCAAATATTGACTATTTTATGTGCAAAAGATGAAAAATCATGGATAAAATACAACTTTTTTGTTCTTGTAAAGCATGTTATAGACCAGGATAGAGGACACTCCTGGTCCATGTGTAGATAGTTCACTTGTATCATAAAGAATATTCTGGTATAAGTATTTTAGGTAGTTTGCTAAAGATATGGTATTCCTTCCTATTTTGATTTTAATTGTCCTGCTCTACTTGTCTTTTTTTTGTAAACTTTTGTGTCTTGAAATTAAAAATGTGATTCTCTAGTTAGTTATATAATCATTCTTGAGGTCTCGACTACATATATAATCCTGGATTTTAGGTTCTCACTTTATCAGTAATACATTTTTGGATAATTTAATTGCATTGAAGTTAATACATGTGTTCTTGAATTCATCTGTATTACATGAATAATATATTGGAGGAAAGTACACACCTTATGTATATCATTCAGTTATCTCCCTTACACCAGACATAACATTTCAATAAATAGAAATCCACAATGTTAGTGATGTTGAATAAATATAAGAAAAAATTTGTGAAGTATCATATTAGCTCATGGTCTTGATGCAAATTTAGCTAGAAGTACTTTAATAATTTCTCCCAGTAAAGTTTACAAGTTTGAAAACTGATCCAACATGCTTTGTTTGGTTTAGGTATTTTTTCTGCCTAACTGAAGCCCATTATTATTATTTTTTTATTTAGAAGAAATATGAATTACATGCATCTATATTATCTACATTATTCACCCTTTAATATTAGCTGGGAATGAACACCATGTCACCTGATATTTGGTGCCTGTAAGGGATGTTATAGCACAGTTGCCTTTTTTATTGTCTTTGTACCTATGGTCCACTGCCTCCAAATATTGTCCAAGGTAATATCATCATGCTCTCGCTTCTCATTTTTCTCATTGCTGCTTGTGTCTCCTTTAATTTCATTATCATTAGCTATATCTCCCATTTAGATACACACTTTCCTTTTTTTAGTAATTTTGTGACTAATTGAGGTTGGTGGGTACTAAACATCAAGGATATTGCTGATCTTTACTGTTCTCATATTTGCTCTGATGTCACATTGGACTTCATTTTTTGGGTGGTAGTGACACACTCTTTGAATATTTTGTCAACATTCCTCAAGACTTCACCTGCCAAATAATGTGGGATATTGCTGGTTGTATGTAGATCATCATGATTTCTGAAAGCTATTTTCAACTTAAAGAGGATATGGCTATATTGATTTTAATGATCTTAAAATCTCAGGGGTCTTTCAACAACTAAAGCTCAGTATCCCCATTTCCCATTAAGGGAAATACCAATTATTATTCCCATGCTTTTTATATATTAAAAAATATAGACATATTATTATCCTTCCTCTGTCTGTCTGTCAATCCATCTGTTACTGCACCTTCATCCTAATGGCTGATTGGAAATCCACACAATTTATTAATTATCTTGCCCATGTGTGGATGACTTTGAGCAAGAGGGGTGTCATTCCTACCTCCCTCTAAGGGAGGGAGACAGGTAAAAATACAGCAATCGCATATAATGACATTTTTTAATGATATTTGACCAAAGTGAATATATCTGATCATAGGAAAAGACATGTCATGTATGTGACAGATACTGCATTTTAATGTCTGGGTCACTGCTGGTGAGGGTGAGTATGGGGTGGGTAATGGAATATGCTATAAAAAAAAACAAAAAAAAAAACAAGGCAAGTGTGAAAGCATAGGGATTCACAATTGCCTTGGTTTTTATACTTCTAGTGAACCTGCATTAAAAGACTAACAAATGATGAAGAAGGGTAGCAATTAATTTTGTTTCATGAAGATTTATCCTCTACCATTGTGTAACAACTTTAGCAGCTACATGTATGCAGGCAAGAAATATATTTAAATATTCAATTGTTATTACAGATCAAAGGTTTCACTGGGATGCCCAAATGACGAAAGTTTTAAAAGATTCATTCATTGACTGGATTAATATGGCTTATGGCTGCAGCCTTCCAGGTACTGCTCTTACATAGTATACATTTTGTTCAGTACAACCTTGCATACATTTTTTGTACTTTTTTTTTCCTCTTGGTACTGAATACTCCTTAATGCAGAATTACAGCAGTGCCCCCAACAGCTATGTATGTGAACAGGTTGCTTTTAGTGCAAATTCAGAAATAGTTATGTATTGAGGTGTATAGTTGTCTATGTACAGTCATCTGGACCTTTTTTTTTTTTCTACTTCAGTTTTGTTCAGGAAAAGAGATGCAAATGATGTAAGAAGGATCTTGTATTTGCTGGATTAGATCATTTGGACCAATTTAACTCTTTTTCAATTATGCTGATTTGATGTTTAAAGTGTTGAGGCATAGTTATTGAAGCTCCTTGTTTGCCCTTCTCCCAGTAATGCAAACAAGGGTAAAATGTGGCTTTGTGGGATAAAATCAACACAAAGGTATCTACCATGGACATGGTCTGTTATTATCTCATGTTTTATACTGATAGGGGTATTTTAGATTTAAATTTTTTAAGCAATATGTATACTGCTGCCACAAGGCTGTTAAGCTTTTGCACAATAACTTTAATAGTTGCTGAAACGTGCAAAGGCCAAGGTGAAAGAAGGAAAACTGTTTCTGCACAATAACTCACAGCTAAAGTTACTAAACTTTGTGGGTTGTATCTAGTCATATAGTATATGCATATGTAAAGTGGTCATCAGGTTTTTTGTTATTATTTTGCTGCAGCTCATTTGTTTCATTTTCAAAGGATGCATTGATCGATGCAATGTTTGAAAAATTGCTAATGCCTGAATATAAAATGTTGTGCTGTGAATCTACATGTTCATGTACATAATATCTGCTTATATAACTGTTTTATAATGATACTATGTAGTTCATTTTCTCATCCTTGCATTTATTGGTAAAAAGGCAAATTTGATTGTGTGAAATCTACATGTTTTGTGAATGAGCAATGGAGTATCGATATATTTGCTAACACTGAACAGAAACATGCTTTTTCATAAAGTTGTTTCAAAGAAATTATCAGAATTATTTAAGTTAAAGAATATTGGTATCAAGAGTTTTGTTGCTAATCGACTGGTCTTCACAGGTTTAAAATAAAGTTGTTCGTAAATGATAATGGAATATAAATAATATTCTTCTTCCTATGTAATTTATTAACGCAACATTTAGAATTTAGTATTCATGCATGCAGACTGCAAAGAAAACTGATTAAATATGAATCCAAATAAATCAGAGAGATAGAGAAATGTCAAGGTATATATGCTGTTTGGAGTACAAGCTCAGTAAAAGCACTGCAAAACAGGCCCAACACCTGCAAGATTGTTGTCTAGTTCATTGCATTGGGATGCAGTATTAGTCTCTGGTCTCTCTTTCAGGTAAAACAGCAGTGGAACAATGGATACTTGAAAGCAAAGTCAAAGCACCTTACAACAAAGTCCGAATAAAACTAATGAACATGAAGAGGCTTCAACAAGAAAAAACCAAGCAACAACTACAGAAAATTGGTGTACTTTAAGTACCCCTTCTTGAAACACTCATGTTAGTCCATCCAAGCTTCCATCCATCCATCTGGCACACACATATTAATTCAGCTAGTTGGTTTTGAATGAATTGCCATGAAATTTGGTAAATATTATAGGCATCACTTAATGATGATCATATAGATAAATTATTTTGTGATGCAATTTTTATTAGAGTTCTCATTCTTACTTTCAACTGAATTCCATGTATGACAAAGTCTTGTAATCACAATTATCTTACATTTTTCAGTTGATTGCTATGAAACTTGGTAAATGTTGTAGTCATCAACTCAGCATGTGCACATAAACAAAATCTTGGCTCTTCAGTTAGTGCCATTTTTATTACTTTATCTCAATACAGTGTATGTATTAATCTTGTAAGTACAAATAGTCTAGTTTCTGATGGATCACTGTGAAACTTGATACATATTACTGTCATCATCTGAAGATGCACATGTCAACAAATTACTTTATTCCAGCAATAGTTGCCTGGATTACTATCTTTTCTTGCAGCTTGATGTATTGCATGATTAAATCTTGTGAATACAACTATTGTCAAAGTTTTCAGTTCATTTCCATGAATGATAATTTGAAGATGCACATTTCACCAAATTACTACTCTCCTGCAATATTTGTTGTTAAATTATCGCACATTTTCTTCTTACAATGACTGGTTTTTGTGCATGTTATTTGACCTGCAGTTTTTGATACATTTCTGTTAATTTTGGGTACATATAAATCCAATTATGGTGCAGATATGAAAACTTTTATGTCTATACTTTTGTAAATGACTTTGAAAACCAGACATAATTGACCTTGGGTTCCAGTGTACCTTGTACTTGCCCTTAGCACAGATCGCTATATAAAATATGGATCTCCACTGTTTCCCCATATACTTATGGGATGGTATGTCATCAGTCCATTCATTGGCACAATCTTGTTATCGCTCTGCCTCCTAAACTACTTCAGGATTGCCATGAAACTTTATCCTTTACACCTTCATCCCACGTACAAGTTGGTCCTAAATTAAAATGGTGTCACTTGCACATCCAATAAGGCCACTGTAGTGGCTATCTTGAAATCTTGTCGCTGATCTTCCTGAACGGATGGTCATCTTGGCATGTTTGTTTTTTATACTAAATGACTTCTTGTAATATCTAGTTGGGCCTGAATGAAAATGCTGCTGAGATATCTTATATGGCTGCTTCAGTTACCATCTTGAAAATCTTGTTATCACTGCTTCTCCTGAATGAAGGGTCATATTGGCATTGGGTTTTCACTGAACAACTTCTTTACCATGTCAAGTTAGCTGATCTGACTTCCAATATGGCCACCATAATGGTCATCTTGAGTATCTTGTTGCTACTTCCAGATGTCTAGTCATATCGATATTGTTATTTCACCAAGGGGGCGCTCACCAGTTAATATGTACTTTTCAGATAGTGACGTAGGTGAGGTGAAGTTGTTTGTATTTGTAACATGCACAATGGAGATAATGTTGGCATATCTCAATGCTACTTTGATGTAATGTGGCTGATATTTCTTTGGATACTGCACTTGTGGAAATTGTACATGATCTAAGCACATGGTATAACAAAATGTATGCTTCCATGTGCTTGAAAAATTAACCAGAATTAATCAAAAGTACACTAACTTTAGAAATTATTAAAATAGGGAAAATGAATTTTGCTGAAGTAGGCAATAGCAGCTTCTGAAAGTGCAATGAAAAAATTACAAAACATCTGAAAAGTAAAAAAAGTTATCTGATCATTTTTATACAATTTACCTCTGAAGTCCAGGAAGTGAAAATGACCATGCAGAGCTAGCAGTTTTTTTATTCAAGCACATCTTAAGTTAGCCCAAGCTGTATACTCTAGAACCTAAAGTACACCCATCAATCATACATCAAAATAAAGGGAATTGAAAGTTCTTCTCCCAACACCTAAGATATACAAAGTCTTTATTATTTTGCCAGTATAACCAGTGATGAAATCCCAGAAATTCTTTTTCTTTAAAATTCTAACCCTATGCAAAGTACAAAACTGTAGAATTAGTTTGAAAGGTTCTTAACTTGAATTCCTGGAAATTCTTTTTGGCCAGTAGAATGTCAGTCCCTGACAAACACGTTTTTCATATGGAAAACATAACACTGAACTCTTGACCATTTTTTTTATGTAGATAGATACAGAGTGCTTTGCTATTTTTTCACACTGGAATAAAATGTGTCTAGTGGACTTGCAATTCAGTATTGGCAGAAATCAGAATTTACACCTGCAGGAGAGTCCATTATACACATTTTGTAAAATTGGATCATTAAAACATACAAGTACATATATACAGTAGTCCCCCTGTTTTAAGGCCACCCCTATTGCAGCAGGAAAGTGGCTTTATAATGAGGGTGGCCTTTCTAGAGGGGGATGACAAATGTGAATAGCATTTTCATTAATCCCCTTTTTCGTACCCGCGACCTTGTTGGCAAGTCTAAAAAAAATACGTTTTGTCACAATTAAAAATATCCTTGCTGTCATATCTCTTGCATATATCATTCAATCTTTTGTTCCAATCTTCAACAAATTCATTCTTAACATTAACTGATTCTCCACTAAGGACAAAACACTTAATATTGTGTCAGACTTGAAATTTATGCAACCATCCGTTACTTGTGGTAAAGTCATCATATCCCATTACAACTGACAAAATTATTGCTTTTTCTTGGATCATTCGACCGGTGCAAAACCATTCAAAACCATGTCATTCAAATCAGGATACAAACATCTGGCTCTAACAATATTCCTTTCTCCGTCCATTCCACCTTTCCATTTCTGAGAGGGGAAAAACCTTGGTTGTGGGTGTTGAAGGTTCATTATGAAAACTTTTGCTGTCCAGCTTCACTGGGAAATATTATTCCGACCAACTAATATCTACTATATTTGCGATATATTGATCCTATGTACATATGCAAATGAATTTTTAGCAGAGTTTGTATTTAGTGTATTCCATTAAAGTTGACTCTTGGTTTTTGGCACTTGGACAAAGATTTAGACTCTGTGTTGGGTGGGGTTGAATGACAGTATTATATGTAGTTGATTAATTGATCTTGTTTATGATTATGTACATGTATATTTGCTCCATGATTTTTAGAAGGCCTCTGATTTTTAGCCTCACTGGTCATAAAACATGATCTTGTGTGTTGGTCAGTTGTCCATCATCCGTCTATGAGCACAAATTTATTTTTGTTACTCGTTCTAAACTACTTGGATGATTTACATAAAACTTGACAAAGTGACCATCTTGAAAATCTTTTTATTGCTGCTTCTCTTAAATGGATAGCCATATCAGCATGTGGTTTTCACTAAAAGCCTTCTTACAGTATCTTGCTGGTTCTAAATGAAAATGGTGCCAATTTTATATCCAATATGGCTGATATGACATCCATCTTGGTACTCTTACTGAAAGGATGGTCTTGTTGACATGGGTTTTCACCAAAAGACTTAAGATGATGTCTAGTTGGTCCAAAATGAAAATGGTAATAATTTTAAGCCCAGTATGGCTGTCACAGTAACTACTTTGAAAATCTTGTTATTGCTCAAGAATATCAGCAATGGTTTCAACACTTATTGGTTAAAATGAAAAAATGCTCTTATGTTGATGTCCTGAAAATTATTTTCGGCCAGTATAGCATCAGTTCATCCAAGAGGCTTTTGTTTACTTTTTGAATTGTAATTTATTTGTAGAATCTCCAGAATTTTGAGGCGTGTTTCAGTGGTAATGACCCTCTTATGCTTAATATTAACTGTGACAAAAGTGCACACCTATATACATTGGGCTATGAGATTCACTATATCATTTAAATCCTTGTGTACCTCACAAAAAACTACTGAAACCTTGTTTTTTAATTGTATCACAACTTCCTCTAGTTACAAAATGTGAATCAAAAGTTCTCGTACATTAACTTTGTACCCTAATTATTTTGTTAGTCATGTGAGTGATCTCAGACCCACATGAGCCTCTTACCTCTAGCATGGTTTATGCTAGGATCACCAAATTTGGTAAATGTTTTGTGGCTTATATACTGTATTTTCCTATGTAAAATAAGTCCTATTCACTAATGACAAATACACATTTGCATTCTCAGACACACCATTTTGTTTTAATTTGCGTGTTTTAACTCTGTGTGCAGCTTATGGCTATTTATTTTGCAAAAACTATGGGATCCCTTACCCAGTACACATAAATTATATGTCTGTGAATTTACTCAGTACACAAAATTCAGTATCCATGAAAATTAAATCTTTCACTAAACCACAAAGTTAAATGAATTCACAATATCTGATTGCTTCCTTAAGAGTGATCTTTTGGTGTGGTTGTGCATTGTCAGTCATCAGTTGTCTATTGTGTACCTTGAACAGATATTTATATAGTACATCCTCACCTTTTACATTTTTAGCTCATCTGGCAATAAAGTTCACATTTGGTTGTGGATGAAATATGCTGAATAAACAAATCTTACTTTTAATGTGTGTTCTTTTTTTATTGCATTGTTGAAAGATATGTAATAACATTTACATAAAAATCTTATGAGTATAGGGTTTGTATTATTTTTTTTTAATCCAGGAAAACTTTATACAAAATAATGTGTTTTGGTGTATCTACCTTTCATTCTGAACATCTACATACAATGTCAGTTATGTAAGTCACTCTATTAAGCAGTACAATTCACTTTATATCTGCCTCTTTTGTAACTTTCTTAATTTCTTCCCCTTTCTTTCCTCCTTATTTTTGCAATTTCATACACAATGCCATACACATTTTAATTAAGTTTCTGCTTGTAACTTCTTTTTTATTTCTTCTCTTTTATCAACTTCCTCATTGTTTATCTTTATTCTCTATATATCATGCCTAAATACTGATATTTTAGCTAAGAGAATTTTCACTATGACTTCAACAATTTAAAATTATTGTCATAACTCAATTTCATCTGCTATATATTCACATATATTTATAATGTTTGTATCGTCAAAAGGAGAAAAACGAACCATTGGTTTTCATTCTAATCCTTTACTATCTGTATTACAGAACTTATAATCTTGAACTACACAGTTATAAAATTAAATGTTTAAACTAAAAGCCTTTTTTACATTACTGAAATGGCTTAAAACATATGAAAAGATTGATTTTCATCTGACATACCTTGTGCATAATGTCTAAATGGAGCTACTCCAGAGTACCTACAGGAGTTATTAAACTGTTACTCGGCACTTAATACCATTTAAGATCAACATCACATATGAAACCTTCTTCCATCAGTCAAGAATTTAACAATTTTAAAATGTTTCCTATACTCCGGTATATTTCTGTGGAAAAAGATTTCACAGGCCGTAAAAGCTGCCAAAATATTAGTATTTAAAAGAGATGATATTTAAGTCAATTTTTTTTTACTCGAGACGTGTTGAACTAAATAGTAATTTCTATTAACTTTTTGTATGATGTATATTGTTTCACTTTTTTAGAGGACCTCAAGGTAAAATTATTTTCATCTAAATGAGTTCCCTCTGTAAATAAAGAATTATTAATAGTATTGTGTAAACAATTTGATCCAGGTCCGATGGTTATAAAGAATTGGTAATAGTATTATTGGGTAGACAATTGGATCTGGGTCTGATGATTATAAAGAATTATTAATAGTATTGGGTAAACAATTGGATCCAGGTCTGATGATCTAGTTATTGTCAAAATTGTTTGATATAATTTAATTATATCACAAATTAGAGGTGATGAATCCATGATAACCATTTACAAGCCTTTAATCTAAGATCAGGACCCGCTTATGTACTTTGACTGGAGGAAAATGACACCAAATGGAATGTAAATCTTAGCTTAAAATAATAAGTTATCCCAATTAAGCAGCGTATCCTTATACCATCATATGCCACATTTTTTAATTTCATTTTAATTCTTTGGTTTATCTGGAAATTCATTAGACAAGTAAATCTTTGAATAATAATTAGAAATAGCATTTTCATATTGAGGTTGATTGCATATGGGTACATACAATCTCTATATTAATATGCAATGAGTTCATAAAGTTAGGTTATTCAAAGTTTTCCATGATTATCACAAGATACAAGGTTAAAGATATATTAGGTGTAAAACTGGCCTGTTCCTGATGATTGTGACTGGAGTAAGATGTGTAATTAGCAATCAAATTACATACAAACATGGAGTCGTTGCATGGCATGATGGGAAAAAATTAATTTAAAACATAAGATGACTATGATTGTTTTAAGTGTTTTTGGTGATTAAATTACAATTTTATGACTTTCATGGGTTACCCATTAGCA